>JACBAH010007552.1:0-37115 GCA_014282315.1 Neospermospora avenae
GAACTATAGATATTTATAGTAGTAGTAAGTAAATACCTAATATAAGAAAGAGATTAATTTTATTTACTCCGGTTTATTGATCGGAGCCTCCGATTCAGAATTGCTATTTGGTCGCCTAATTGTAAGAAAAATACCCGTATGGGAGGTCCGAATACGGTATGGAGTTATCCCTGAATCGGAGGTAACAGACCACCCGTGTTTTCTGTGTCGTGAGCTTAGCTACTATGGCGAACTCGATGATTTTCGAATTGGGCAAGAAGTGGGCTTGTCATAGCATTCGTAGAGAAGCAAGGACCATTACCAAATCCAAAACGAGGCCACTCCATACCGTCTCGGGCCAAGTAAAAATTTCCCTAGAGATTGCTACCTTACTAAAGTCATCGAATAACCATATGACTTTCAAAGTTTACTTTTCTGATATCCTGTAACACATTAGTGATGTTGAATAAAAGCCATACAAGTTATTGATAACTTTAGCATCATGAAAAGGTGTCGCTTGCCCGTCAGGAATTGGCCTCGCCTCGAACAGATCAGTCATACACACAAACTTCATGCTTCACCAGAGCCTAAGGTTCTATTGCTCTTGAGCTTGAAAGAATCAGTCTTGCATTCTTACTTTGCAATTCTTCCAGAGTTCTATGACGAGTTCACGAACCTGACTACGTATTTACCTAAGCCGAAACGAAATTGGACTTTAATATTGTCTCATGACCTTGAAACGGTTTTCACTTGTCTCGTTTCGGAATGATATGAAGTAAAGAATGGAAAAATGAAGTCTCTCTCTTTCAAGGTTTGGTCGCGCGATTAGTGCCGGACTGTCACTAATGTGGCATGGTACTCAATGCAAGTGCGAGTACGACACATTGAATCTGATTGCCAAATGTCGAACTCGAGTCGAGAAGAAGACATCGAGATAAGAGATAGCTCCCACAGGCGGTGTCCCGATATGTTGTCGCTACCAATCGGATCCATTGGCTTCAGCGCTGTTGGCAGCCTCTGAGGTTTTAAATAGCAGCAGGTGTTGGACGAGGACTAGCGCAATGACTTCGTCAGCTGGAAGTTACTATGGAAGCAATACCTCAAGCAGCGGATCTCTACGTTGTGTCTTTCAGAGGCGATTCTGCAGAACAAGATGTGGAAGGAGATGACAGGCTCTCATTATAAATATACTGCCTTCTCAATATTGAGGTCGCATTAAATGATACTTATCTACCCCTCCAGAGATTATTACGCCATTTGTGAAAGGTTCAGAATGTTGATCCATCGAATAGAGAAAAGATTCGTAACGTATTGAAGGACTGAATTATGGAGACCTTCATCTTCATACAGGAATTTCGACTGGAGATAGAGGGAAATACAAATTAACGTATTGTGTTCTGATCGATCTCAATGCTCTTTGTTACTAGAGCCTGAAAGTCGAATAGTTCGCACTTCAATAGAAGTTGCGAGTGAGTCTGTGTGCTCGCTTACTGCCCCACGGGAATATTTCGGAAATACTTCAAATTAGTTTTAATTCACTCTGGAGATTATATTAAGCTTTTGAATCACGAAGTTGTTTAGAAATGTATAACTCTAATTAACCTTAAATACTGTATCTGATACTGTACGAAAGTACAGTGGTTCAAAGTGTAAGGACATACTCGCATATCGACACAAGGGTAACGGCAGGATACGAGTAAAGATATAACATGTGTTTTTTGGTCTAATTTGAAGGAAACAAGAAGACAAAGACAGAAGAAGTCGGGTGGAAGACCCATTTTACGCTGCGATGACCCGATACGGTCGAATTCAGGTACATCATACCGATTAGGCTCCCTGAGTTCCCCTGACTTAGAAACCTGCATATGAAGCTGTCGTCACAACCCGGTTTCTCCGTGGGTGTGAGCCTTTTTACAGTGGTTTTACTGGGGAATTGTGGTTGGATGTAGGCCTATGATGATAGAAATTTACTTCGTACATGGCCCAGATGTTGTTCAATTTCATGTCTGTGCTCCCTCCAGAAGGTTCTCGCCCGACAGGCATTCTAGCCAATGACTAATTTATACTTCCCACGCTGCTCGGCTATCAGACCTAGTGCGTATTGACTCCGAAAGAATTATATTTAGACCATGTACTTGTTTGTACAAAATAAGTTCAAACCCACGGGGAAACCGAATGGAAAGTAAACTCCTTCGGTTTAATGTGCAAAGCTGATTAGATTAAGGAATTTATCTCCTTTGACCTTCGAAGCACGCTAGCAATAGGGACGTTTCTGACTTCTCTCTCATTTTCTTCTTTACCTCCTCACTTCCTTGCTTCCTTCCGCTCTTTTCACCTAAAGGTAACAACAATGTTAGTAAGTAATTTTGAATATTCCTCTTGATCACTCTTCAGAATCCTAGTAATAAAACAACGGGCAAAACAGGCCGCTTTTCGACTCAGATCAAATCCTTTCGTTCAGTATACTAGTATATTATCGTAAATTTCATTAATTAACATCACGTTTATTCCAGTGTAATTGAAGTAACGAAGCCGTGCTAAAATCCGTAGAGCGCCTTCTTTTTTTTGACGGTTCTACTTTGCTGCCTGCTTCCCTTGAGCGACGATTCCCGAAATTAATAATGAAGTTATCTGCAGTATTTATCTCTCTATTCTACCTAGGTAGAGATTGGAAGCTTTCAGTCCCTTTCCTTGGAGCCCGGGCCAAACTCTATGCGTTAAGTTAGGCACGGGTTAGACCGCACCAGAGTCACACTTACTACTAGTGACGAATAACCAGTCCATAGTCCAAAAATAAAAATTCACCCACGGGTCAATATTCGATGATATGCTTCCGCACTCTCGCAATTAGTCTATTGAGAACCCACGCAAGGATAGGTATAAAAAACATCTATACCGCAGACAACTACCTCCTTAGTCCCTTCCAGTACCCATTTCTACTCCAACCAACAATGGGTTCTACACCGACCCGCTTCTTAGTCATCTCCGACACACACGATTTCGAATATGAGATGCAAACCGGCCCTTTCCGTAAGCCAGCACCAAAAATTGATGTAGTAATTCACTGTGGGGATCTCACTCAGGTCGGAGGCTTATCAGAGTTAAAAAGGTCACTTCGTATGCTAGGCCAAATCGAAGCAGAACTGAAGCTTGTAATTGCGGGGAATCACGATCTGTCCCTAGACCCAAGGTACTGGCAGACACTCGAAAAAGATGAACAAGAGTCGGAGCGCGAACAACACCTCGAGGCTATAGAGATCATGACTGGAAAGTTAGCGATGGATGCGGGTGTAACGTACCTTGAGGAAGGGACGCATACTTTCAAGTTACAGAACGGGGCGAAGTTTAGCATTTATGCGTCGCCATATCAGCCTAAATTTGGAGATTGGGCGTTTCCATACGAAAGAAACGAAGACAGGTACAATCTACCCGGGCAGTATTCACAGGGGACAACCTCAATCAGCAAAAATCCCATTCCCAGCTTTCCTTCAATCGACATCATGATGACACATGGACCGCCAAGAGGTATTTTAGATGAGTGTGTAGACGGACATATCGGCTGCGACAACCTGCTTCGAGCCGTGGAAAGAGCAAGACCGAAAATGTATTGCTTCGGGCATATACATGAAGGTTATGGGGCGAAGCTCATCACATGGAGAGAGACCGAAAGTGAAAGCACACGCGCCAACGATGGAACCCCTCAAGTAAACAAATACCCAATGTCTAGCAGCTCAAAGGTCGGGACAAACTTTGGGAAAGAGACAATGATGGTCAATGCTTCGGTTATGAACGAGAAGAACCAGCCAGCAAATGATCCATGGGTATTTGATCTCGAACTAGAGTGCGGCCAGGATCTAAGCAGTTGAAGAAGATAGCCAGTGTAGCTAGATATAGAATGAGTCGATTTCACTTGCAAGCTCGCCCTCGCTTTAGGTGGTATCAAAGGCAAGCAGGCAGGTAGGCAGGTGACAATCACATTTGCTGGTAGTCGCACTATTTATCCCAAGGCCGATCCATGCCCTCGAGCTGATACACGAGACGTCTCCAGTTCTTGACTGGCGAGGCGAGACCTCGATCTCGTAAGGTAAACGTGCAAAGTATGGTCCCAACTCGATATTCATGTCGCGAAAATATTACAGCACATCGCTGGAACGATACCCGGAAGTCACTTTCTGGTGACTTCACTTTCGTGACAAACCTGGATTTGAAACAGATTCACTACAGTTCCCTGATTGTATGGGATTGTTCAACCTCGACAGTTCAGCATCATGCCGATGTGGCATGGATAGAGGCCCAGCTGACTTTGCGCCAAAGATATATCGACTGTGCTCATACGCCCGACAATGTGGTTAGTGGTTCCAGAAAAAACCTATCAGAACGTCGAAAGTATTGGCTCTTGTTGGGTGGATTGTGAAAGTTGCATCTGTGCGCTTCGCTTTACTCGCCGTGCTCCAGCAGCGTATAAGCATCGAGCAGTTTAGTCGTTTCTGTGATCCGCATTTGTCACAGTAGCCTCATCTTTTCCTTAAAGTCACCTCCTGATTCACTACTAAGTTCAAGCTTACTCTCCAGTATTGACGGACCCGTCTTCAAAACTTCCAGCCTCCCACAACGTCGTCTCGTAGTAGCATCCAGCACCACCACCAGGGACTCGGAAATTCACCATCACATCCGTATACACACCCATATTCTCTCACTCCTTCGGACCGCTTGCACCTGGCTTTACAACACTGTTCTGTACCTCCTCCTTTCCCGTGTGTGATAACGAATTCCTTTCCTCTTCTACACTATCGTTGATTCCCCGAAAGGCCACAATGGGCTGTATTCTGCACTTCTGATATCCCAATGACACGATAACTGCGTTTCACAGAACTAGAAATTAGGAACATATGGTTGTTTCAAAGAGAATATTGTGTGTTAAAAGTTGATGACAAAGAGGAAGTCAAAGTTGGTGAGGGAGACACCTATGTGAAAGTGGGAACAAGCATTCTGTAAATTTTCATTTCTATGATTATGTTCTCCAACCCCCGTCTCTTCTTTGAGATTATGGATGCTTTGGAAGAGCATCCTTTTCAAATCATGTGGCAGTCTGGATTCCTGCCAGCTTATGCAATTCTGAGTTTGAGATTACGACTTTTCTGACTATGTTTAGTGGACTAATAGAACTGCCTAGTGGTGTAGGAAGTTATTTGTAATACTAGACGTGGAATCAGCAGTTTCAGAGGATGCAAAGGTGCTAGAAAGTGCTTTTCTTCCGCCTAAGCCAGCTCAATCGCCCTGATGATGAGACCCGTGTCTACTTTGACGAGGTCAAGTCCGCTTCGGCGGAGGAACGAAGGAGGTCCGGCGAGGCTGTTGTCTGATTTTCGGAGCTTTGAGTAATCAGAAGAGCCTTAGTCTCAACTGTGGGTCTACTTGAAGAAGCCACGGGCGGATTTCAAAGCGAAAGATGAGGAACTCTACTAAAAGATTATCCAATTGTCTAGTTGTCTAATTGCCTGGACAGTAGGAATTGCCTGTATCGAGCTAATTTTACAGCACGTCGGACTTATATCTGTCCATTTGAGGCTCTTTCGGTGGTTGCTACTCAGATATCAAAAGTTTGTTTTCACAAATCATGTGATTGTAGGAAAGACAAAAGAATCCTGGCTGTGTTTGTTCCCAGGCATCGGTTTTCTGAAACAGTGTAATAAACAATCAATGGTGATAGCTCTCCTATTCTACGTGCGCACTAATTCTCTGCAGGAAATACCCTATTCTCTCGGACATGTGACCAGCATAGACTGAAGGAGGTAATGTAGACTTCTCGCCATTTCTCACTCTACCTCATGTCTCGATCGTTGGATCTTAATGATCGCTCCCCCTCCTCATCTACTATATCAAACAATTATAAACTGATGAGAAGGCCTCATTCGACAGCCTCTACTCCTGTTAATGACACCTTCGAAGTCTGCTTATGAGTCCCGGGTCGAACATGCCACTACCCCCAGCCACAGACCAGGTCTCCGCCGAGCAGCCGCTGTTCTTTACGCTGATCAGAATACCAATATCGAGATCCGATGTTGTACTATGTGCGACAAATCTCTGGATGCATAAACCGACAACACTGTACAGTCAGCTGGCGGACCGAGCGCGAGAGGATTCTGGTGTTCAGTAATCCAGCATTTTACTAATCCTACCCCAGTCTTTATGCCCAGCCTATAACTTGCCAATCACATAAACCACGGCACTCATAATTTAAGCCCCGTTGCAGTGCAATTGCTCTTTTCCTGCGTCATCGCTGCTGGGCGTTATTCAGCAAGATGCCGCATCGTGAAAACGCCATCGGATTTTAATTGGACCCGAGCGTAAGCCTCCGTTGCTTACATCCTTCGAAAGATGCCCCCGAAACCTGGATAGCTGTATTTCGGTCTCCTCGATTTTCATTCCATGCTGGTGTTTAGTGAGCCAATGCGTGATTTGATGCCGCACAGCATGTCGGCACAGCGCCCAGGCAGGGTGGGTTCGGTGATAAAAGGGTTGAAATGCGTTTGTAAGGCTGGCTGCTTACCTATGCCCCTGAAAAGAATACGACTGGGGACTTGCGTCAGAATTGACAGCAAGTAGTAGTATTCGTGCGATTGGAAAGTATATAGGCAGTGAATATTTCTCTCTGTCTGTTTCTCATTATCATTCAAGTCTCAATCCAAAAGTCGTGCTCTCGCGTCCTGGCTTTTCCTTTTTTAAATTTAAGAGTTACCCACTAGCCTGGTCCTCAGCTTTCGCTTGATTGTCAACAATACTTGTAAAAGCGCCTCAATCTTGCAGCTTCCACTTCCAAACACACCAAATCGTAGGTCTCCGGAAGAATGTCGGATCTCCTGAGAGAAGCCCCATTGGGTCAAATAATTCGCTGGATCTCTAAGGGTAGATATCTCCAATATCCAGAGGAGAAAGCAGGCTTCGAGCTCCCCGCAGCGTACAACGCGATCTTGAACGCATCAGAAAAGAAGACAGTCACACCCGCAAGAACCAATACGCGCGGAACTGATGCCCATGTCGAGCGTCAACGATCTCAATCCACCATTTCAACCGATTCTGAGACAGCTGACCCTTCTGAACTCGAGAAGGCTCGCACCGAGAAAGAAGACTCCTCACCATACATACCTGCGGATAAGGACGTCGAGGCTCTCTCACTCAGTCGAACCAAGAGCCGACTGGAGACAACTCCGTATACTGAGGCCAGACTTGAACTCGAAGCTCAACTTTCACTCGCTCGCACAGAAACGCGCCCAATTGTCCCTTTGAAGACAGCTGACGGTAATATTCTCGTGGACTGGTACACCACGGACGACCCTGCAAATCCTCAGAATGTGGGCAACCTCTCCCCTCTTGTTTCGGAAGCACTATGTTCTAGGAAGCCAGCAGTGGATCCTGAGATCTTGTGGGGATAGGACTGACTTTAGCATAGTGGAGTAACGGTAAACGTGCCTTTGTCTCGATTGTAATCTGCCTGTATACGTTTGTCGTCTACACAGGCTCCGCAATCTACACCTCCTCCGAAGAAGGCGTAATTGAAAAATGGGGTCTTCGTCCTGTCGATGCCGCTCTGCCCCTCTCTCTCTACGTTCTCGCGTGAGTAATATCTACGACTCTGTTCTCCAAACCACTTTGAATCGTCAAACTTTGAGAATCGTATCACTGACTTTCTTACAGCTATGGCATCGGGCCACTGATTTGGGCTCCTCTTTCCGAAATCCCTATCATCGGCAGATCTCCAGTGTACGCAACAACCATGGCATTGTTCACGATTCTCTCGCTCCCAACAGCCATGGTCGACAACTTCGCCGGGCTTCTCGTCCTCCGATTCCTTCAAGGTTTCTTTGGGTCTCCCTGTCTCGCGAATGGAGCCGCTACAATGCAGGACATGTACTCTCTGCTCTATCTCCCATACGCGCTCGTCGCTTGGGTGTCAGCTGCCTACTGCGGCCCAGCACTAGGTCCTTTGCTCTCTGGATTTGCAGTTACAGCTAAAGGCTGGCGTTGGTCACTTTGGGAAATCTTGTAAATCCGCCCACCCCCAAAGTTCCCATATCCATCCTCAATGTGATCTTTCTTCGTATTATTCTTCTGCTAACCTTGTGGTCAGGATTGCAGCAGGACCAATCTTCCTCGTAATGTTCCTGCTACTTCCAGAGACATCAACGCCCAACATTCTCCTCCGCCGCGCCAAGCGCCTTCGCAAACTTACAGGCGACAACCGGCTACTCTCACAATCCGAGATCGACCAGAAAGAGATGACAGCCTCCAAGATTCTCGTCGATGCGATCGTCAAGCCTATAGAAATCACTATCAAAGACCCCGCCATAGCTTTCGTGAACGTCTATACTGCTATCATCTACGGAATCTACGTAAGTGCTCGGGCAGTAGCCTCTCGACCCCGATCGAGTGTCTCAGGAGTACTCTACTCCTCCGGGACAGGTGTATAAGTAATCGCTAACATTTCAATCATCACAGTACTCGTTCTTTGAAGTCTTTCCGCTCGTTTACCCAGTTTACTACGGCTTCTCGTTAGGCATGATCGGTGTTGTCTTCACCTGTATCTTGGTAGCTTGCTTCATCGGCATCGCGATCTACTGCGCCTATCTCTACTTCTACCTCGTCCCGGATATCAAAGCCCACGGGCTCCGCGCACAAGAGTCCCGTCTTGTGCCTGCACTCTTTGCTTGTTTCGGACCTACAATTGGACTATTCGTTTTCGGTTGGACTGCTAGAGAAACGATTCATTGGATTGCTCCAACAATCGGCATTACGATTTACGGCGCTAGTGTTTTCATCGTCATGCAGTGTATCTTCGTCTACGTCCCGTTGTCATATCCTCAGTATGCTGCTAGCCTGTTTGCTGGAAATGACTTCTTGAGAAGTGCATTTGCGTGTGGTAGCATATTGTTTGGAAGACCTCTGTTCATCAACTTGGGTGTTGGCAAGGGTGTCAGTGTACTTGGTGGCCTGAGTGTCATTGGTATCATTGGCATGTTCGCTCTCTGGATCTTTGGTGCAAAGCTCAGAGCGAGATCTAAGTTCGCTATGTCCTAGACCTCTGGGTTGCGGACTGTGGACAATGATGAGTGAGAATGAAGGGGCAATACTTGCATTGATTCGTTTAGCCAAGATATTGGGAGCTATAGATGACTGCCCGGATCTGGGATCCAGACCCAGAATTGACTTGTCACAGCTCCGAAGACCTTTAAATAATGACTTTTGATATCACCCATGGACCGAAAGAATTCTTGGCTCTGATCATGACATGTTCTCTGATGCAGTTATATCTTAAGTGAATGTCTGATCAGATTAATGCTACTGGCTCGACGTCTGTGGCTTGTGATTACTCGGCCAATTCCGCTAAAAGTATGTGAAACATCACGGAGAGGAACTGCCAGATGACATTCAGATCCTACAATCGCCAGGCCCTAACCGCAACTGCACCGCCTATTTCGTTGTACCGATATTGAATTATGCCGTATGGAACCTTCATATGCCGCTATGTCGAAAAAAACTTTGGTCTGGACTATTCGCTAGGGCTATGTAGTACAAGCGTTGTGCAGAAGTGACCGATCTTTCGTACGTGAGTGAAGAACATCCGGCAGTAACTCCATCGAATTTCACCAGTAGGTAATGCAAGCTGTGCTATGTTTGATAAACGCAAGAACTCTGTTTAATGGAAAATGAATCAGATGGACCGGCCGTGGTGCATTGGGGAAAACTGACCGATTAATGGCCTTGCCGGGAATATTCGAGCAAGCGACTGTATGAAGCTACGAGGCCACGCTGCCCATCAACAATGAGCCTATGAGTCCTTGAGCTCCATTGCTGTCAGATCTTACCATCAGATATTACCCACGAAAGAAAATTGACGGAACGCCAGTTGTTTTTCAGAGTAGTCATTACAGATCATCTCTCTGCTCCAGACATTCAACTCGTCTCCATCCGAACACACTGTTATGCTTGCAGTTCTTTAAGAAGTGGAAAAACTTGCATCGCCTTTTATCAGCCTCGGTAAAACCCAAGCCACGGAGCTTAGGTGGTGATTCTTGCAAAAAGCACATGGCATGGTCTTCCATTGAATGTGGTCCTCTACCGTGGGCTAATTGGTAGCCAGCATCCCAGATCTTTCTGGCCACGGTCTCAGAAGAAGAATCGTAGACAACAGTAAATTCTTCGAGAGAAGTAAATGCTTTCAGAGCATTTCGAAACCGGTTTGCCTCGAATCCAACGAAAGAATTTTTATAATCTTGTCCGGCACCAAATTGGTCTTCATCAACGGCGATGTGTCGTATCTTTGCTAGCTCTTCTGTACGGAGTGCAGAAAAAAAAGCTGGTACATAGTTATTCTCGTAGAAATCTCTACTGAGATACAAGATGTCGATTTCGAAATTGAACAGAGTACCGATGGGATACCAGATAGTATTGAAGCATACGATGTAGGACTTTTGAGCTACGGCTCTGGAATCCCGGCAGATGCGAAGGGCGACTGGAGTAATGCAGAAGGAGAAATAGCCATCATCCTGGGAGAATCTAATCTCTACCACTCGGGGCCTGAAGGTGAGCTTCCAGATCATTTGACGAATCTCCAGTGGTAGACGGGGAAATGGTGTGAAGGTTGTGTCAGGCTGAGGGTCAGGTACAGGTGGACTGATAGCTGCATGATGAGTAGCGCTCAATCTCTGGGCGACTCGCGGGCTGCGACGCGGCATTGCTATTTGATGAGAAGTGTAGATCGACTTTCAACGACTTGATCTTGAATAGCACGCAGTTTGAGAGCTGCTGCCACAGGTGAGAATCTAATGGTATAATCGCGACAATGGTCGGTAAGGTGGAGTTGCCGAAAATATGCCGCGACGATGAGATTATAGATGGAGATTGCAAAGTGGTCGAAATTCGAAGGTCAAGACAAGACAGCAACGAGGTCGGATGAGGGTTGAGACCAGATGAAGCTCGCGCTAGCTAGCTCTTGCTGCTGCTCTTCCCAATCCGGGAGGGACGTAGAAGTCTGGCTTCGCTTAAGGTAGGTGAAGAGGCCTAAGTAGGTACGCTTTCACAATGGGGAAGGAGATCAATCATTGTTTAGAGCTAAGAAAAACAGAGCAACAGAGGCAACAAGAAACAAATGTCCAGTTCTTCGATCCTGATCGGGTGGAAGAGGTTCAGATTCAAATTACGTAGAACAATCAAGGATATTCATGTGTGACTTGATATCCACGAGCAACGCTCTAATGTTGACCATGCCACGAACATAGATTCAATTTCCAGTCGTACCTGAACTCTAGTCTCGTGTGATTAAGCCACGATTTCGTACTGAAAAGCTCACAAAAGCTCATCAACCGCAGGCTTCTTCTATCGAACCACTTCTCTGGAAGCCATCAAAAAATGGGCGTTGTGCCTATGAGGTCGCGGCCAGACTAATTTCGTCACCAGAGAATTTAAAGCTATATTAAAACACATAGTCGTTAGGATATTCACTACACGGAGTCTTGACAATCATAAATTTAGTTTTTCATTCTACAGACTTTCCAAACATTGCGAGAATAATCAATGAACTCGGAAAGTCACTTAACCGAAGAGGAACTGCATTAGCATCGAGTATTGAGTTCACTTGCTAAATAACCTTGAGTCTTGGACTTCTAATTTCTCAGCTCAACCCTCCGTGGATTTCCATAAGCAATGTGTTTGCTGGCTTTTGCTCAAAGCTTGAATCGAAACAAGGTTTTCCCTGAGAAGAATTAATTATCTATGGAGCTCTACCTACGATATATCACTTGACAGATTGGTCTTGCTAGACCTAAATTGGCAGACGACTTTCGTAGGACACCATTCCCATCTTTTGGCGTGCTCGTCAAGTCGTTGTTTATGCTCACTTATCGGCCCAGGGTTATATAGACAGATAGGAATGCGGCATAAACGACAAGCCCGAAGCATTTTAGCATCTAGGAAATAATCGCAGTTTTCGCGCCGGAAGTGGTCTAGACTGTCTAGTAAAAGTCTCGTGTCAAGCGCAGAAGTGCTCCCCAAATGTAATGCTCCTTGCGAAGTACAAGCGATATCTTATTGACGAAAGATTAAGGTCTCGCTTACGCTACAGAAGAGGAGCCATGGAAGTAATCATTTCTCAAACTGTTACCATTAAACAATGTCTCCGAAGAATGATCCGGCAACGCGAAACTATTCCAACCGTCAAGAGCATGATGACTAGATCGTAAGAACTGGAAATAAATCGAAGTCTGACGCACGCCAAGTGTCTTCCCCTCTATTTTCCAAAGCCTCGATCTCCTGACATCAAATTTGGAATCACGTACAGGGGACCGTCTTGTCCCGAATGCTAAGTCTCGACACCGAGTACTCGTCAAGAAACTTGAAGTTTGCTTGCTGATTTACATACTGAAGTCCCACCACACCTCCAATCTGACGCCCGACTAGATAGAAGCTCACACCGGGCATATGCACAAGCCGTGCCCTGTTCCGACACATGCGGCCAGGCTTGTACGACACGCAGTTTATACGTCGAGCCAAGTCTATTGACGCAATTCTGACATGTGAACCACGAATTGTTGTCCTTTGCGCAAAACTTCCTGATGATGCAGATAATCTGGGCGTCGTTAAAAGGCTGAAGCCGAGGACAAGAGATGCCGAGTACTGCGTTCTCTATGTGTATTTCACATTCGGGCGTGTCCTACCGTGATTATACGACATGTGTTCTGCCAGACATGACTCCCCGTGGCGTGTTCTAAGTTCAAGGTTTCACTACTTGGACAGGGCGATGAATGGAACACTGGAAGCTAGAGAGTAGGAGCCTTACATGAGTAAGCACAAGATTGTCCGATAGCAAACTGTCTTTGTGTGTGCCTATCTGTATGTTATGGCTGGTGAACGCAACTATCGTGAGGGTGTGCTAGATGGAACAGGCAAGTACATTCTTGCTTTGTACGCCCAGCATACCGTAGACAAAGAATGCATATCAGACCCATCCTCGCCCTGCATCTTTAAATTGAATTGCCCGATATACTTCATCTTACCCATACTTCAGTACTTAATACCTTGTTGAAAGAAAATCGGTAACACACAACCAGAAGATCTTTACAGGCATCAAAAAGCCCTGCTCATACTGCGACTCGAAAGGGACAGAAGGAAGCAACAGAGAAAGCTTACAGACATCCAAGATGGCGATACGTAACGAACAACCTAGTATCCCACGTTATCTACCAAGACAGGGCCAAACAAATACCTACCCGAGCATCACCACCCCTAGCTCTGGTATTAAACAATCCCTGACCATCGAAAATGCGTTCTTGCACACCCAGCTCATAAATTTGCAACGTACACTCAACCGTCAGTCAAATCAACTACAAACTCAGGCAGACATCCAAGCTCGGACACAAGCCAAGTATACACAGAATCAAGCACAAAGCAGGAACTTGAGTTCAAAATCGAGTCTTTTCCTCAATGATCCGGAATCTGTTTCAAGAGCCGCTATACAAGATGTGCATGCTGCGATTCGGGAGTTTGCGGACATGTATGCCGAGAGAGATTGGGACGGAGAGGGAAAATGGAAGAGCAACGAAAGAGGAATAGCCTTGGCATGGAGGCGAGTCCCAAGTGCATTGAAGAGCGGTGTGAGGGAGATCACTAAGGAAGATGATCGAGATCGAGAGAGGGTTCAGTTTATGCCAGCTCTGATGAAGCAAGTTTTAAAGAGAAAGAGGGCCTCGAACTCCCGTTCAAGCTCAAACTCAGACTCCAGACGCGGATCTCGAGATAGCGATAGGAGAAGAGAGAGCGACGGTGGAGCGGGGGGAGCACTTCTCGCTGCACTGCTGACCAGAGAAGTCTATGTCGCTATGTGGGAGAACGCTTTCTTCCTCGCTGACGATCCGAATCGTGTCCGCGAGAGGTACCGAGCCAGGAAAGATATTGGAAGAAGAGATGACCGGAGGAGAAGCACTGGGAGTTCTGAGGATACAATGACGAAGAGTGCGATGTTGGCTGAGACGTTTCGTGATTTAAGGAACTGTAAGTACATATCTCTATCCCCTAGTATCTAGCCAGCATACATTGGAGAATGAGAATGAACCTCAGCTGAAAATGGAATAGACTCACCTCCCCAAGCCGAGTCATGGCGAACGCAATACTTCTCCATCCTCCACCAAGAACTCCTCGGCACGTTCCCCAGTGCCAACGTGCCCACATCTTTCCAACCCAGCTCCAATGCAATCCAGCGCAAGATCACCTCCTACGCCAGCGTCTTCGTAACCAGCTTCCTATCCGGCGAGCTCTCACAATTCACCCGAAAACTATCCTCTCGAGACGACGACCTAATGCAAAAGACTCTCCATGGAATAGTCTGTCAAGCAGCGAGACTGTTCGTGAGACTGCGAGCTCAGAGATGTGAGTTGGTAGTTGGCGATGAAAGAGAGCTGCTGCGAGAGAGCTTTCGGGTCGGGAGTGCGGAGATGGAGGTTGATGGAGTGGAGAAGGAAAGAGTGGATGAAAGGAGGTATGACGGTGGGAAGATCGATGTTGTCATTAGTCCTGTGGTGTATATTCTTGGTGAAAGCTTAAATGGGCAGAAGAATGAGAGGGTACTTGTTAAGGCTGTGGTGGTTGCTGGAGATGAGTTCTGAGTTCTGAATTCGGTTATTGTGTTTCCGCCCTCCATGTTCTTGTATTTATTGTCGGTACCTAGACTTTGACTCTTTTGCAAAATTATAATGCAAAAATTCAGCACAGAGAGTCGTCGATTTATCATAGTACCTCGCATTGTCATTCAATCCACTTGTGTAACACTCACGAGAACTGGGAGTATTAGCATGCAAGTAAATTGAGAAACCAATATACTTCCCGATCATTATAGCAGATTTGCATACCTCTCCAGCCAACGATACGATCCGAAACTCATCAACTGACTTGCAAGCACGCTATTGCTCGGATCGAGCACTCGCTATACGTATGCTAGTCTGCATTTCTCTTGAAATCTCCACAGCTTGTGCACAAGACCCATGTTTTCAAATTGACCGCGAGCACAAGTCTAAGGCGGAAGAGTAGCAGAATCGAGGCTCTTCCAGCAAGATGATGGTCGTGCAGCAAGGAATGCCAGATATAAGTAGCAAACGACATCGTCAGCATGGCTGGACGAGGATTGGGCAAAATAGTCCACTGGTGTCGAAACAAAAATGTAATCCCCCTAGCAACATAGTAGGAACTGGGAAGCGTCGATACAGCAGGACTACCCGGTATTCCAGGCTAAGAATGGCAAAGAAGAGCTTCAATGAAATCTAATATCACATTTGGTTACAGACACTCGCGCTCCTTGAGATAAAATCCCTTTTCATTTTTCGTAAGAACAACCTCAAGCTAAGGAAAAAGTGGATCGATCATATGACTAGCGCGAAGGAAAAGGGTGCCTGTCGAGCCAAGCCAAGGAAGCAAGCGAATCTCGAAGCCATCATAATAAATACATATTTGTTGATTCCGAAGAGCGGAGGAGAAGGCACAGGGGAAGAAAAAGAAGCAGCCCAATTTGATTCTGTTATCTTGTCGAAAAGTCCCCCTTAGTAGCAACCCCTGTGCAGTCAAACTCCTCGTATTCACCATCTGTCTTACACGAAAGACACAAAGCACAAAATCTGGCCTCTCAGAAGCCGAAAATATTATGCTCCCTCCCCTATCCATCATCCTCTCGCGGTATTAAGGATCAATTGATTAAAGAGAAAACAAGAATGGAAAGTAAAGTGGGTATGTGTCGTGTCAATACCAAGATAACGGAGGTATGTCCGGCGCGTAGGCAGAATTGGCAGCTTAGCGGAGAGAGAATCCCTTCCTCTTTCCCTTCTCTTCTAGCGGTCTCCCACTCTCCACTCTCGACTTCTTCTCTTCCAACTCCATTCGTTGACGCTCGAGTTGCTCCTTCATCTCGCGATGGCGGGCATACAACTCCTCTTCGCTCTGCTTAAGCTTACTTTCCTTCTCGGCGACCTTCTGTTGGAAAACCATCTTCATCTCGGCTTCCATCTTTGCGAGCTTCTGCTCGTGAAGTGTGCGCTCCTCCTCTTGCTTGACAGCTGGATTGACCTCCTTGAAGACACTTGGATCTTGTGCAACACCCATGCCGGTGAGCTTCTCGGATCTGTAATTCTCGTAGAGGGCATTGTTGGTGTGCTCCTTCAACTCCTCCATGTGTGTCCGGATAAGCATCTGGCGCAGCTTGACGAAATCACAGTGTTCCTCGTTGTCGACTTCGATGATGCCCCAAGGGTATTTACGCCCACGGACCTTGCGACCGTCACTACTGGTGATCTCAGAATTGGCACCTACAACTGCGAATGGAACCTTGGACATAATTTCGTTGTTCTCGGCAATGGTCTCCTCGTCATCAAGTTCATATCTGGGCCCCTCGAAGATTTGGATGTCGTGATGCTTTATGTCCGCAAGAATCTAAAAAAATTAGTATAATGGCGACAATGCTACGAACAGATTCTTACCCTGGACTTGAATGCCATGATCTCCTCATCTGTCATGGTGTCGGCCTTCGCGATAACTGGGATCAAGTTGACCTTGGTATGAAGTCTGCGCATGACTTCGATGTCCAGAGGCTTCAAGGCATGGCCGGTTGGTTGGATGAAGTAAACACATGCATGGACGCGGTTGTCGACGATGTTCATGCGGTTGACCTTGTTCTCGGCGTCCAAGTAGGCATCAAATCGTTGCTCGATGTTGTCCACAATGGGTCGCCAAGACTCGTCATTGTTGACAAAGTCACCAAAACCCGGGGTATCAACGACAGTCAATCGTAAACGAACGCCATTTTCCTCGATATCGGCACTGATTGACTGAATAGAGACGGTTTTTGGGATGATATCGAGACTTGGTCCCTTGCGCTCGCGGGGTGGGTAGAGAGAAGTGTTGAATAGAGTGTTGACAAGAGTCGACTTTCCTAGTCCAGATTCACCTAGAAGGATGAGTAAGGCAGTCTGAAAGAGAAGCGGATTAAAACCTACCAACTACCATAACATTGAAGTTGAACCCCTTTCGAACACTCTTACGGTGCCACTGATTGGGAAGATTTGCGAATCCAACGTAACCGGTCAACTTTCTTCGCACAATGTTGCGCATATCACTGGCTTGCTGAGCAGCAATTTTAGGATCGCTGGAGCTCACGCTTTGTGGTACCTCCATAGGAGACGAAGGCTTTCCGTTTGGTACAGGAGCAGGTGATGCCCTCGTAGGTGCCACAGGGGCGGTTCCATTAGTAGCTGTATAGTAGCATAATATGTCAGCCCAGTTCTCTGTTCTATGTTTCCGCTCGGTTTGATTCAGCTTTTCGGCCACCCAGTCTTCCATAGACTCTTCTGCGGATAAGTTGACGTTGTCCAGTACTGGCTTATCAATGTCGAGCATGCTGCGATATGGGACTGGATTGGTAATTGATCGCTGTTGACGGTGAAAGCTTCCAGGGTAAGGACGCCAGTCGTTCATCTCATCGTACTTAGTAGATATGATTGTCGTCGGCTTCGAAGAGGTCTCAGATTGAGAAAGTCGCGTTTGTTGAAGCAGACTGGCGATGGCGGACGCCATCTTGGAGAAGCACCCAGCCAGTGTGGTGCGGCCCTTGCTCAGTCCGTTTGCCAAATGTAGGAATACTCCTGAGATTGTAATTGGGAGCATGCAAGCTCCCTAAGAACAAGATTGGAAGCGAACAAGGCCAATTTACAGGATCGGAGTCCGGAAGGTTGCTCGTAGATGTGGTGTTGGTTTGGTACTGGCCATCGAATGCCCTCTCCTCCCAATGAAATGAAATTGCTTACCCATGGTATCTATTAAGATGTAGAAGGATCGATTGAGGTAGTTGTGACGGAAAGTGCGAGGTAGAAATCTGGACGAATGGTTGCAAATTAGCTTCAACGTAACCTGCAATTGTTTTGAAGCTGTCGAGGCACGACGCATCTCATAGAGCAGTACTGTACAGCAATCGTAAAGGGAAAGCTTCTGCTCATAATTATGGAACAAGATGCGCAAGGCATAAATACGATCTGATCTGCACGTACCAATGAACGTCCTCAGCAAAGAGTCCTCCGCTTTTCGCGTAGTCGCCTTAAGGAAAAAGACTTCGTAGATATCGCCCGTAGAGATGGATCTGCTGTCGGCGCGTTTGCTGTCAGTTGTGGTCTGGTGTTGATGGGACGGAGTAACAAAAGTTTTGGAGATGGCTTGGAGATTGGAAGGGAAGGGGTAAAAGGGGCTGCAGGGATCTGCGGGCTGTCATTTGCTCCAGATGGTGTGTGCGTAAGGTAGGGGAGCGAGGAGAGAGAGGCGACGAGATGAGACGTACCACGGAGTTTTGATCTTGCAGACAATTGATATCGTGAGGCTCAAAGGAACGTCGGGGGTAGTAGTAGTAGAGACGGTGGTTCAATGTGTCTTCAGGAAATAAATCCTAGGAATGGAGTCCCAAGTGAGGTTGCGCGAATCAACATTGAGTTGAGAAGTTAAAGCTGGGGAGACCCGATCCGACGAAAGGGGTGTGCCAAGCACACGTGATGTACAATATATCCGCGAACTACCCTGAAAGGGCCTAGACCGGAAGCATCTTCCTCTGCCGAACTGGCTCTTCATTGGACAACAGAATCAGGGGAAATCCACCATCGCCCAATACCCTGCATTCCGCGCAGCCAAGACATCTGCTGGAAAGTCATCATTGCGTGAGGACAGAGAAGAGGAGGCGGAGAGAGCAGAAGGGACTGGAGCTGGGCAGATGGACGCTGGTTCGGAGAACGTTCAGGTGAGTACTCCCCTGTCTCGCGAACACGCCATAAGTTACACGGAACGAAAACAGGACTTGACACGCAGACAAGTCTCGTGACACCGCATAAGACGCGTGTTTGTCGTGCTGTCATCACTTGATAAGGAGGGATATCTCATTGGAGAGCGGGAGTCCTACTATCTCCTTCAGGTGGTGTTCACGAGTTGACCGCTGAAAGGAGGTAAGACTCTTTCTTGCATTCAGGGAGAACTGCATATTCAAGACTGATCGGTTGTACATCTAACATAACGATGGCTACGTTCTTACCCAACTCAGCTCATTGACATCAAGGCATCGCAGTGAAAGCAAGCATTCAGAGATAGACCGCTGGTTGCAGCTTCTCAAACATATATGCAAGAGATCAAAAATCTTACAGTTTCGATTTGCCACCTGGCTCGCTTCTTTATTTACTTGTTCTTGGCGTCAGCTGCACAAAACCTCCTAGTAAGTATGGCTTCCATTGTTTGATCCGCGAGTTCCATGATTTTGTACTTCTCCGCAACAGCGAAAAGCTTCACCAGTTCGATGTTAGGTACTCCTGGCCCCTTGGGTACTTCCACCTTCGATCTGTAAATCCAGCTTGCGAGGAGCTTGAATGATACAGGACTATCCTCAGCTAAGTTGGCAATTTGAGTGGTGGCCTCGATGAATCCAACAATGAACATCTTGCTGAAGTATTCGACCTTCTCGCACAATATCTGCTTGTAAACCACAATCTTCTCGGCACCGTCACCTTGACCAACAGTGAGTGTAACCATATCCGTTCCCAGTCGACTGCGTCCCGTCAGAATTGTCAAATTTCACCTGGTGGCCGCTTACCTTCCTAAGGATGTCGATGTTGGTGGCCCCGCAGGTTCAAAAGCCCATTTGAGCGGCGCCGGAGATTGTTTAGGAGGGATCCTCGACATGCTGGCAGATAAGATCAAGAATGGCTGGTTCTGCGAAGATACTAAAGAGCTTGATGGCTGTCGAAAATTGTAGTGTTACTTCACTGATGAGGTCGAGAAATTTCCGATGAGGAATTTAAGTGGATAGAAAAGCTGTCCTAAATTCACTTCCACTGCATCATCCCGGAATCACATGGGTCGCTTTGTATTCACGATCAACGTGAGTTGCGGCTATTCAAAAGCGAAAACAGTGCTACACGTTGATTGTCACAGTCACGAAGCTATCATATGGCTTTACTTCTAGAGCCCCTAGATGTCACGATGTTATCACAGTACAGTCAATATCCAGTACACTCAATGTTGCGAAAGTAGATTGAAATTTTGCTTTTCTCTCTCCTAATCCTACTCTCGGCGCGTTCGACTCGTACCGTTGATTATGTTCTCCACATTTTCTTGACTGTGGTTGACTTTCCTGCAGCTGCATTGCTCCTCGTGGTGTTTCTCGTGATAGCCTTTCCTGCTGTGGTCTTTCCTGCAGTGGTTTCTCCTGTGGTAGTTCTCCCAGCGGTGGCCTTGCCTGCGTCTGATCTCCTAGGACAAATTTCAGAAGGTTCATGAGAGTGATAGTGGCACTGTGGCGCTTTCCGTGGATCAAGGAAAAGTATCGAGCCAGTTTGAGGCTTCAAGGGGGAATTCTTGAGCTCTCTCTGGAGTCGGAAGCAGTCCATCAGAATCTGGTCTTTATCCGGCCCCTTTGGTAGCAGACCTTCCGTTGACCATGGCGCCTGATCCTTCACCTCAAGAATAACCCAAACGTAACATCTGATAGCAAACTCACGAAGCTTGGAGTTTTCGGGTGTGTTCTTGTATACAAGTTCAATACACGGCACATTCATCATCGATTTATTCTTGTTGAGTGAGGATATCATTGAATCCATGGTAACGTCCATCAAAGGTAGTAGATTGTACTTTTCGGCGAAAACATGTAGAAATATATGCTCTCCGATGTCGTCAAATTTGCCGATAGAATCTCGATAAATCCACTCCAGAAAGTGCTCAAATGCTTTCGGATCGTCCTCTGGAAGCTTTGCTGTTTGGGTTTTTGCTTCGAGGAAACTGCCGTTGAACATAGCTTCGAAAAAGGGAACTTTATGACACAAGACGGTTTTATGGACGGTGAATGCCTTCTCCCGAGGGCCACTTCCGACCGTTATGTTCACAATGTCCTTCCCAAACCTTCTATATCGTCATCAGCTCAGAAATGTACGTATACAAAAATGCAGCGTGGGGACTGACGGGCACAATGGACAGGGTGTACTGGCCAATGCCATCGGCGCCATCGATTCGGAATTTATTTCGGAACCTTGGTAAAGTTCTGGCAAAGAGGCTAAGAAGGCTAACTTGTTCTGGGCTGTCCCGCAACGGAAAATCTGTAAGACTGCATGTCATCAGTTTTGGACCTGACATTCAGGTAAGTCAATCTTGGAATACTGACGGATCTCAGTCCAAAATGATCTCATGGCTCTTGGCTTTACCTGATGAGATGTCGAGTTTGTTCCGTCGACGTCGCCCCAAGATTTTGAGATGTATTTGACTGCGATTGTCGCAAAGAATGGTGTGTCTACCAGTTAGGAAAGCTCGCCTCGCTAGCGCTTCACTACTTTCGTTAGGTACTAGGTAGGTACTGGTCCTCTGTTTCGAACGTTGCGTCATACCGATTGTGAGATTGCCAGTCTGAAGTCATAAGAAGCTTTTAGAAGTTTAGTCAAACTAGGATCCAAAGAACTTTCACTTTCTTCCTACAAATGACACGAGAATTTTCAGTACTTTGACTCTACTTATCATTCAAAGTTGATGAAAGCAGCAGAGGACTTCAAATTTCACCGAACCGGGCCCACATTGATAGTTTATGTGAAGACCAGGATACAAAGAAGTTGTCGGGCATTTAGATGAATTTCTAGCACGCCGTCGCTCTTCAATGTCCGTACAGCAATCAATCTTTTGTGAATCACTTCTGTCTTCTGTTTCTCAAAATTTCTCGAAGAAATTATTCCGCCTTGCCTTGTTCTCTTATGTTAATTGTCACCTTTAAAGCTGAGAATCATGGCGAAGCCAATCTACCTGATCCCCTCCCACATCAACCAAAGACAATACCTGTGTTCCCAAACTCCTCATGCTGTCTCTCGTACTCATCGAGTGCCACCTCCCAGAACTATCTGATATCCCTTCGATTCAATTGCTTTCATCTAGCTTTCGCTTCTTTTCATCTCCATACGAACAGACCTCATTTTTTCCGTGCTGATGATAGTCGCATTGCGGAGCAAGCCTTGGATCCTGGATCAGTCTCTTGGTAGCCCGAGTCTCGACATGATTTAGATTCCTCAATAAGCTCAATCCGTCGAGCAACCATTCCTGGGACTTCGTGCCGGATGGTACGAGAGAAGAGAATTTCGGACCATCCAGGTCTGGCCCATGCAGCACTGCGAACGCCCAGCTCCTGGACACGAACAGCCGCATTCTAGAGCTATCATGTGTTCCTTCGTAGGCCATGGCGCACAGTGCTCTACCTGGACGTGAATTCTTGATAGTTTGCTCCTTAATATAAGCATCCATCGTGTTGTCAGCCAACTGTGTGATTCCGTATTTCTCTGCAAAGATGAAGAGTTGAATGCAAGTTTTGTGTGTCTCGTAGCTGTTCTCCCTGCGAACTGCCAGAGTACCACAATATAGCCAAGTGCCGAACATATCAAAGGCTCGGGGATCATCATCTGCAAGATCCGCCTCGCCATTTTGACCCTCGGCAAAGTTGGCACTAAACATGCGATCGAATACTGGCGCCTTCTGGCAAAGCACATTCTTGTGGATGTGGAATTCTTGCTTTTCTGACCCGCGGCCAACGGAAATCCTAACTATCTCTGATCCGAAATTTCTGCAGAAATATTAACTAAAATTCCGAAAGGTATACAGTTGTACTCACTCTTTGAATGACACATTCTTGGCCACGATTTTATTTGCCACATTTGGAGTCCTGCCAGCTGGTGTGGACATGGTTAGATTCGAGGCCGAGGTGCCGGATTTTATGAGCGATGAGGTGGATGTATCCGAGGTTGACGTGATAGGAGGATTGAAGGGAGTAGACAGCTCTGAAGGAGACATATCGGAGGTAGGTTGCACGGTTCTCTCAAAAAAAAATTAGAGATGAGTGCCTTCATAGATCTTTAGTCGCTGAGTGAATATCTTACTGGATCACATTAATTTGATACGCTCAAATTGTTTTGCCTTGCACCTGAGCTCAATAGCGTAGTCGTAGTTTTCGGCGGCTCCAATTTTAAGTATAGAGCCGTGTAAACTTCTAAACAAGGGGTTGTATCTTGGTATACAGGGAAAGTTGGAGCTGGTGGGAGACAATCTAGACCGACGGCGCTGGGGGTTAAGTAAACAAAATATTCACCTTGACCCGCTGCCTCATTTGGCAGGTTTCCATCCAATCCCTTACTCACTAGATCGCGCCTCTCGAGTTCAGGTTTGTGGCAGACTTGATAGCTATCGGATGCTTCAGATTTGAATCAAAAATTCAACATGTAATGTTGGTCTATTGATCACCAGTAGCTTTTGTCAGCATGGATTCTATACCCTGAGAGCACTTATTATAGCTACTTTGATAGCATATCATATCAGAGAGGCTGGACTGTATAGTCTCTAAGTACCGCTAGTGCTTAGATCGGATATGCCTTTAATGAATACTCGATTCTATTTGAGACGTTGTTGAAGTGTCGTGTCAAAGTAACAATTAGATCCTTTAAAATGTTCAACGTACGACTTCATGGACTAGCTTCAAAGCTTTGAATATGAATTTGTTTGATCAGAGTCTTGGGTTGCTTTCCGGAGATGAAACGAGACTACTCAAATGATCCTTCTTGCAAACTGGGAGGGAACCTGAATCAAGACTTCTGGATCTCAAGATCCAACTGAACATTTTCTCTCTCCTTCTCTTGATTTGTTCTGTATGCTAGCCAGCCCTGTTCTGAAGATTTTCCAGCCAGCAACTTAGGGAAAATCTTGACTAGTGTGTTTGTACTGAACATAAAACTGAAGGTTCTACATCTTGAGCCACCCATATCATGAGCAAAGATAGATTTCTATTTCCCCTTGTGCCCAATTACACAACAAGCCCGTGTTCAAAGCGCAAAAAGAGCTGAAAAAACAAAAGTCGAGATGCATCAAAGCCAGATTGAGGACTACGTAACCTGCTGTACATTGAAGTATCAATTCTATGGTATTAATCGGGCGCTAAACCTTGAGAAGTTTCAGAGAAAGGTGGGCCGAGGAATATATCAGAAACCGAGCCAGGTAGTTGAGCTTTATTATTAGCATGTAAACTGAAATTAAGCGTGGAAAAAAAAACAGAAGGGCTGTGCAACACATTACGTAGCTTTCGAAGATTAAGGATCGAAGTAAGTTGATTATGGAAAACTTGCTAAGACGAATGAGGACGATAGAATTGAAGATTGGCATAAATGTTTGTCGGAACTTGATCCTAGATGCAGCTGGACCTTACCAGTCAATTTGCGACATGAATATAGGAATTACATCTATTCGCTGCAACTTCACTCAAGATGAAATTGGTCAATATTGGGGATCCGCAATCAAATACTACTAAGAGTAATTTGCCAAGGATTCACTTCAATTTAAACCTTCGAGTTGACGGGTCACTGCTGGGCATTGTTTGTCAGATCATTCTCCAATTTGTATTGGTCAAGGCTAAGTTTCCTCACTGAGTTGGTCGAAAGTATTTTCCTAACGTTTCCCAGGATACCAAAAATTTCAATCTACTGCGCAAATATGTTCCAAGCCCCAATGCCCCTAGCAAGAAGCTACCAAGAGAGACTAATCGATCTTGCAAATTGCAAACCAGTTCTGTTCGCCAGAACACGATGCTTCGAGGCTACGATCGATCTCGTAGAAGAGGCAAAAGACGAAACAGACGGAATCAAGACTTTGAGTAAATCTCTCTCCTAGCGTTTCATGTATTCTACCCGGCTGGCTCTTGCTCATCGTGTCTCCGTAAGGAGCCCGAGACTCGCCTATTAGTAAATAAACAAACATGGGTCGCCGCAAAGCTATTGATAAGACGGAACATACGAGAACTTAGGGCAGTAAAACTATAGAGAGACAAGATATAATTAAGACTCAAGATAGAACCAACATACACGACGCAAAATGGTGCAGCGAGTTTGAAGAGTATTATTCAAGGTCACAATTATTATACCTACCTGGTCCAGATATTAGAGGTTAAGCGAGATGTGGCGCAGGCGATCTTGGAACGCCAAGTGATTTATGGAGTGGCTGCCTTGAGCTAAGGCAGACACATGACCAACTCGTGCATGGTTTTCTATTTTTGTCCACAAAATCGCTGCTGCTGCCTGATAACCTCGTGACTCTGCGTTCGATACGTGTTGGCCCATTTCTATTCCGAGATGGCGTGTCCGACAATTTTTGCTATCGAGATACTTATAGTAAAGTCATCAGGTCTTCGATTATTCGAAAGGCAAGCATTCCTGAGATCAGATCAACCGAAATCCCGCAAGATCGATTTCAGTTAGCTTACACCAATCTAATTCAGTTTTCAAATATCTTACCGTTATGATTTTCTCTCTCTTTACATCTTTTCCGGCCGAAATCCAAGGAATCGTTCTTGATGCTTGTCAGCCAAATGACCAGATGTGTCTGCGCCTTACCTGGTAATTCTTATCCCCCGTGCTTTCGCTTAGAACTGTACCAACAACTCAAAGCAAAGCGCTTTACTACCCAAGATCAGCGAAAGTCATTGCTCCAGTCTCTCTGGAGACAACCGACATTGGCAAAGACACGTACTGCGGGAAGCTCACAGCACATTTGGACTGGTCTGGTCGCAGTTCGCATCGTCGAGAGTGCCACAATCTTACCTATGAAGCCGTATGTGCTCGTAGTAAACAGGCGGGGAGCCCAACGCCAGAAAACAAGAGGACATGCAGGACGACACATTCATCACACCACTGCGAGTGCTTCACACGTACGATGAAGTTGCATCAAAGACTCAGATCGTGGATGCCGGAGACTCTGAAATATTGTAGATCATGTGAGAAGTTTACAAAAAGGAAGAGGAGTCATAAGGGAAGATGTGAGCGCTTCGTCTTTCCTATCACATCGTCTTGCTGATAAATACAGGCTATCATGGGATCCCTAAACAGAGACAATCGAAAAATAACTATTGGTCTCATACTTCGAGGAACGGGGCATTTGGTCGCAAATTATGGAAGAAATGGTTCAACAACCGTGCAATGAACCAACTCGAAGCGAGACTGGCAACTGAAAGACAGGCGGCAGTGAGGCATGGAAGTTGTAGATATTCGCTGAGGACATTGAAGCCATTGGACATTGATACTATAGAAGTGAGAGACAGTCGGAGTGAGTTTGTCAGATCGTAAAGGCGGTGGTTCGGGATTGTATGGAATGCGTCTTGTACGTGCGAATCTGGAATGGGTGGAAATCTCAAAGAAAGGCAATGGATCAGAGCTAGTGTTTCCCGAATGTTATCAACTCACGAATTTCAGTATTTTATTACTTCAAGAACGCACCGAATGCTTCTTTGCAAAAGTCACGGCCGGAGGCGGGAACTGTCATTTTCAAGGCGGTCATCAGAGTGTAAATTATTACTTTGGATCAGATGGATCTGGGAATTGTACCAGGTGCCGTAGAAGCACGATTATACAGAGAAAATCCGAGAGTCTCGTGACATGAACTTGATTCGGACGTATCGAGGCGATTTGGTATTGGGCGAAGCGTTTTGTGAACTTAGTGCTAACTCAAACTCTCGAACTTCAGAAGTCATCTGTAGATTGGGTGGCATTGAAATATCAGTGCGACTCTTATAAGTAATATACCGACATACGATGGATTACGACCTTAACACAGAGCTGGCCAGCTTGCGATCGCCGAAAAATTTCGTCCTGCTTCGCCTGCGTTAAAGAGCCAACAGTAGATGATGATTAAGCAATCAGTAGATCCTTGTCGTCGATGTTGAGTATATTGAGCACGTTGAGTTAATGCTCGATATTTTTACTTGGCAGCGGGAATGGTGGAGTTAAACTGGGCCGGCTACGTAGCTCAGCATTAGTGATATTGATAGAGCTCTGAATCACTCATGGGGAACGGACGGAGGATTTAAAACAGCATGTATGCCATTTCAGTTTCAAACAGCATGAGAACGGATCAATTTTTTTTTACCGATTCATTGTCGCTACCAGACTAACAGCTTTATCAACAAACAATAGTCATTAAAGCTTCATTCACGTGTTGTTGCCACTGGCAGCTTTCCAAGGTTTTCACGTTCGCTTATCGAGTCAGGGTCCAGCGAAGCATTTTTCTCGGCAGTATTATCCGCATCAGCAACAGAAATACGGGTCGCTAACTGCAAGAGGTATCGAGAAATATGGGTATTTACCCGTATCGTTGAATCTTATTTGAACCGAGATTTTGTTCTGTTCTGCTACGGTCCTATTTCGGTGCCCCTGTATTCATGACGATGGACGGAGACAGGAAGGTTTGGCATGGGGCCATGATGTTAGGGTTCCATAGAATCATCAACTTCTTTCTCTCATGCTTCAAAGATTCAACTTGTTATCACAACGTCCTGTCTCTACACCTATAATTTCGTTCTTTCGAACTTCTTTTCGTCGAACAATATGGCAGAAATGCACCAAGATAAACCTGCTGTCTCAGGAATACAGAAGGAAGGTGACACTTCAAATCCGACATCAACAAAGAACTCGTCAAACGCCGACCTCCTACCAGGTACGAACCAAGCGGAAAACACTACGAAAGAAAGCAGGCATGGGCGGGTTGTGGGAGGCTCGTTTCTGAATGACTTAGAAGGGAATGACTCGGCCAGCTTCAACGGATCTCTATCGGAAGTAGATATCGACATGCCGCTTACGTTAACAGAGATCATCTCGAAAGACGGTCAAGAATACATCCTCCTTAAGTTTACAGACGACGATAAGCAAGATCCTTTCAATTGGAGTAATGGCAGGAAAGCATGGATCACATTACTGCTATGCCTGATGACATTATTCATCGGTCTCGCAACTACAGCATACAGCAGCGGAATCAACTCGATGGTGGACGACCTAGGTGTATCTGTTGAAATAGGTCAATTGGGATTGTTCTGTTTCAACATGGCATGCGCACTTGCACCTCTATTCTTGGCACCATTTTGCGAACTCGTTGGCCGAAGGATTGTCTACGTCGGAGCTTATGCGCTATTCGTGATCTGTTTTATTGGCTTGGCTTTGGGGAAGAATATCGCCACAATTCTCGTCATGCGAACTCTTTCTGGATTGTTTGGATGCGTGGGGACGATTCTCGTTGGAGGGACATTCAGCGATATTTATCGACCCGACGAAAGAGCAACACCAATGGCATGCTTCTCTTATGTGGCCATCCTGGGAACTGTCGGAGCGCCAATTTACGCAGGCTTCATCAATCAAACAATCGGTTGGCGATGGGTAGAAGGGATTCAAGGCCTCGCGAATATTCCATTGCTTCTCATCATCTTCATATCTCTTCGAGAGACACGTGGGGGAGTAACCCTACACAAGCGAGCCAAGGCTCTTAGAGCCGCCACCGGAGACGAAAGGTACAAAGCCAAGATGGATCTTGAGGCAAAGAACATCAAGGAGATGCTTCACAATTCGTCCATCAAGGCCGTCCATATGCTGGCTACGGAGCCCGTAGTGTTTGCATTTGGCCTATGGATTGCCTTCGCCTGGTTCGTAACCTTCTTGTTCTTGTCGGTCATTCCAATTACCTTCAAGGAGAAACGCGGCTGGTCTGAAGGAGTGGCTGGACTGCCCTATATCTCGCTATGTATCGGTGTTACTATTGGATTCTGCCTCAACTTCCTTCAAATTCGCAAATACGAATCCATCCTCAAGTCTCGTGACCGGAAGATTCTCCCGGAGTCCAGACTCTACGGTGCGATGTGCGGTGCTGGATTTCTGCCCGTTGGACTGTTTATCTACAGTTTCACGCAGTATGGTTATCTCCCCTGGATCGCTCCAACCATCGCACTTGCTCCTATATCATTAGGGATCTTCTTCATTTTTGAATCGACGTATAGTTTTACGTCCGATTGTTATGGCGAGAATTCTTCATCAGCCATTGCGGGCCAAGGTCTAATGAGAAATACACTTGGTGCCGTTGCGCCTCTGTTTGCAAGTCAATTCTTCCACAACGTTGGTAGTCAGTACGCTGGGCTCATTCTGGCCATAGCTGGAACCATCTTGACATTCATCCCGTTCGTTATGTTCAAGTATGGCCATAGACTTCGTGAGCGATCGAAGCTGGCTAAAACGCAGAAAGGAGGAGATGAGCAGAAAGAGAAGACTGGACTTTATACCGCGCCCATGGTCTAGATATGAATTGGCGATCATGAAAGTCCATGGCCTGGTCCTCCATGCCTGGTGGCTCCCCTAAGGTACTTCCTTCGTGGAAAGATGCCAGGGTGTTTTGTTGACTTCGAGAACACTTTGGGCCGTTTTGGCATTTTATCAATGTAACATTACTTTCTGAGATTGTAAGATAGCGTATAGGATGGAGCAAGCATTGCAGGCGTTAAGTTATGATAGGGGCAAAGGCGATTTTGGGCTAGTGGTCCGTCCCTCTTGAATCAAAAAGTGTAAAATGTCTTGCAGGGAAAATTATAAATCTCATGCTCACCTTTAGCGTTGGAACACCGACGTCAATAAATAAGATGCATTTTCACATGATGTAAGATAGAGCTTGAATTATCGCGGGATTGGTGAGAGTGGTGAGGCAGCAAGTTCCATCTCGAGAAAGACCAGCGCTCGAGCGTGACTACCCATGTTATTTCGGGTATCTGAACCACATGGCACTTTCCCTTGACTCTAAAGGTTCTTCTGCCACCTCACCGTAAGACTAATGAAGTGATCAAAAAAGGCGGTCATATTATCACTCGTATTATTTAGAGAGTTGTGATCCACTTACTGACACATTGATCGGCCCAAGGTTAGCTACAGACATCTCTCACCAGGACAAAAGTAACCACGCCCACAGTGTGCCTCTGGTTGAGACTGGTATCACTACTGTCATCAATCATGTCGGTTTTCAATGAAATCTCACGATTCAGCTCTGGCGAACACCAATACCAGATCACGCCCGCTTCACCTCAGCTCGTCCACCGGGTTCGTCCTGCGATAAACGCACGCCTTCTTTCTTCTCAAGTCGATTTCAAAGAGGTATGTTCCCCGTAAATCTCACGACTCGGAAGTTCCATGGCCAAGGCGGGACAGATAGAGAATAAACGGCGCTGATCATATTTGATGGCAATTGAGTAGCGAAAATGGGAGATGCCGATAACATAGAAACATCTGGCACGGCGAGCGAACGAGATATCAGAGACCAACAACTCCACTGGAACCGAGAGTACGGATATCCCGACCTTAATGGTTGTCAGTCGGGGCTTAAACTGATTAGCAACAGAGATCAAAGTTAGTCAAAGTTGCAGATGAGCGACCAAGAGTCCTTCGGTGAGCTTTCAGTATGGGCGTCCTATCGTAATAGCCAGAAATCTTTTGCTGACCCGTTCCAAGATGTCTGAATACTTCTGCGCTAGGATTTACTCACGGTATAAATTGAAACCCGCACCTGTTGGTGCCCGATCCGATTCACAGACAACACAACACAACATGGCAAAACACTATCGTCCAACATTCTTCCAACAGCACCCTTCTTCTACCTGTCCCTGCGAACAATCAACAGTCGTCTGATTCACAAGCCGGCTTGAGGCCACAACAGCCTTCAAACTATCCTCAAGAGGGTCGGCAGCCTATGTCACTCCATCTGCCATTCTCACGAGTTCCACAATCGATGCGAGAAGCCCAGGAAGCTACTGGTAGCCCCCAAATACAGAAATCAGGTTCTGCAAGTCTCTACAGAAGATTGAGTCATGTGCCCGCCCATCTTAATGTCAGATACGCACATATCGGGTAGCCAAGTCCATCGTCCTCAAGAATCCCGTCGCTAATCATGGCAGCACCATCACCGTAGTCCTTCTTTGATATCGATGACATCCGTTCAGCCATGAAATTGACCTTGGAGTCAGCCAAGATCGTGCTAGGCTCACTGAGAAGCAGGAACACTGTTGGAGAACCTGGACTTCCTGGGAGAGGGGACAGACTCCTGATAATCCAATTTGAAGCTAAGATTGCTGGACTGGAATACTTCATGAAGCATTTGATCGAAGGTCCGCTTCAGAATAGTTTAGAGAATGTTGGAGGGCTTGCAAAAAAGAAGCTTCCGAGAGACACGACTCGCAAAGTTGCGTATCGACTAGATCTGAGATTCGCTTATATGCAGTTTGGCGCTGCTACTAAAGACCTCATAGCTATCCTCGGGCTTGATCTTGAAAAGCTGAAGAGCGATCAGAAGATCTTTTCTGACCGAGCTGACGTAGCACGTGTCATTATGGAATCGGCGGATGGGAAGGACAAATTGTAGGAGCCGACTGCCTGGCATGTTTAGTCGAGGTAGCAAATTTGGGAGCCTGGAATGTGCTCTTGCAACATTGCCTTGACGGCTTGATCCCTCATTTCTGGCGTGGGAGGAATATACGATCGCAATGGGCAAATGAAGCTGCTGCCTCTTAGGTCAATATTGCTTGTCCGGTTGCATAATCCGAATGATTCTCAAGAATTTGTAATGATGATCCTCAAGTTACCAAATACTGCATTGGTTTTTCAACTTTGGACCTTTTGCTTGAGAATTTGTCGAATATTTCGGTGAATTAAAGCTCGGATGGTAAACAACAAACTCTTAGGAGGAGCTCTAAATTCATCGGAAGACTCGGCGTGCTCGCCTCCTACTGGAGTACTAACGAAGGGCCGAGGCGTATCAAGTCCTTGACCGGCAAAGCAAACAAGTCCTATAATCATCACCTAGTAAAATCACCAAACATTCTCATGACTTCAGAAAATACCTTCCTAATTTCCTAGACACATTCGTGACTTTCAATCCTGGGTATAGGACAACCCACCTGGTGATAATCTCAAGTTATCAAGTTTTTTGAGGACTTTATTTTAGCAAGGAGGTCTCGCTTTGCCGCTTGAGTATTGGAGACGCCTCGAGCTCGGATCTCACCATTCGACGAAAAGTTGCCCTGAGACGTGACTGTTAGAACTATATGTGAAATTTCATATTGAGAAACTTAATTATTTACTTTGTCGTCCTCGTCAGCTGATGGAATGGTGTCGGTAACCTTGATTGAGTCTTGAAGTGGACGTGAAACCACTGATATTGATCTTGGTTTCTCGAAAGTCAAATTGCAGTGCCACAATCAAACCCTTTCCGGAAGTTTCTGCGGGCGGGAGTGTCTCGGATAAGCGACAAGGCAGAAGCAATTATGGTCGCCTGCCCTCCGATCAAAACAAACATTTTGGCCTATGGAAGATACCCGGGAACCACTCAAATTTTGTGAATTGCAAATCTGGCAACATAAGTCTGAAAGGAGTCTGAACTAAAACTGTCGTTAGTGGCATAGAGATGCGATTGTGCATTCCATCGATCATCGGAGCGAGCCACCACTAGCGCCTCGCTTAGCGCAGCCCAAATAACGAACAGCAAATACTTTCTCAAACTTCACCAACGTCAATCAACAACAACACACATCGACATCACCACATCATCGTATCATCAGGAAGCCCAGCCAGTCATGACGCCCGCCACGCAGGAGATAAAGCGCAGTCGAGGTCGTCCCAAAGGCAGTAAAGATCGCGTCGCTCGCAAGTCTGCGGCTTCAAACAATGATGATGTCGCGATAAAATCTGCCTCGTCAACGCCTGCTCCGCCATCAAAACGCCGCGCATCCTCACCTGCGGGGACACCGCAATCAAATGGATTCACGGCAATTAATGTCGGAGATAGAAACACTTCACGATCTGGTCGCTCGCTTTCAAAGACTCCCAAGGTCACACCTCAGGCCGCGGAGCCCGAGTCACAGGGTCCCGCACTAAAGAAGCGAGTTCCGCGGTCAACATCTCGTGTCTCGTCAGCCGAGACTTCAACTCCAGCTCCAACCTCAACTCCAGCACCAACAGAGGTTCCAGCTCGGAAACGACTTCCTGATCATGGCTCCCAATCTATTTCGATGACTCCTGCAGCTCCAGCTCATGTTGTCGCTCCTTCCTCTGCTCCACCACCCCTTGCTAATGGGTACCGATCTCTGTATGGCCAGTCACCTTACGGAACCCCTCCACCGAACAATGGCCAAATGATGCGCAATGCTCCTAATGGCCAATTCCCGAATGGTCAAATCCCAAATAATCAATTTGCAAATGGTCAATTTCCACCCGGCCCATACCAAAATGGTCCATATCAACCTAGCCCCTACAGGACCGGTCCACCCGGCCCAATATTATACACCCAGAGTCAACTTCAATTTCCAGTTTTCCCTGATTCTGAACCACCGATCAACACTATTCAACCCGCCCCAGGAAGCATGTCAGCGCCTCGAGTGAACCCACCAAAACGGACAGCTCTCCCAGAACAACGAAGATATTTTGCCCCACCTACCCCCATTCACTCCCGGCCAATTGCAGAAATTTTGAGCGTGTATGAAGACCTGTACAGTACCGTTCATAAGCAGTTCAAGTCTTTCGAGAATTACACGTGGAACGTCAAAGTCCGGAACATTGACCGCAACGTGTTTGTGAAGCTCGCCGCCATGCGCGCTCGCCGTGCCCGCCTCTCTTACATGCTTAAAGAAATCAAGAGCCTCAAGAAGACGGGTACTTTGGCCATGTTGATTGACCACAATTTCGCGCAGTGGCCACCTGTCATGGGTCCTTTCCCTGCCTGGTACTACAGTCTGGAAACGTCTGGTCTAAAGTTTGAACTAGGCCAACGTATCAAGTCTATGCGGATGCAAATCTCTGGTCAGCTGGGTGATTTCGAACGTGCGATGTTCATGGGTCAGAATCTAAGGGTTGTGAAGAGCACGGCGATGGCTGATGAGATGAAGTGGCTGGAAATTCAGAGTCAGATCAAGGAGTATGAGTCGATGATATCACGCTTGGGGGATGTGGACATTCCGAAGCGTCTGGCAATTGAGAAATAGGCAATGATGCGCTGGTTATGAGGCGATCAGGAAGGTGTGATAGCTGAGTGGGCTTTTCTGTTCTCTGTGTATAATAATTGCTGGGCTTGCGTGTGGGTGGGTTTTCGGTTGCTTCACGCAAGGAATTGGGAAAGGGCATATAGCGAGCTTTCACCGGCGCTCGCTTTGATGTGTGGCGAAAATTGTTATCCCGTAGTTAATAAGACATTCAATCCGTAAATCATGAAATCCCTTGATATATCGCGGAGGACTTGCACCACTGTGAATGCGCTTACATAAACCAGTCCCTGCACTACCTCTACATTGCATAAAAATCGCAAAAATTTATTGTAGTGGTCGTACGAGTCGTCTACGTTCAACAAGATACCAAAACAGACACGCATATTACAAATTCAGGTGCCGTCAGTAATATGAAATTTTTTTCAAGTTATCAGTTACTGGATCTTGGGGATATCGGCAATATTGGGCGTCTACCAGTCTCGCTTAGCGCGAGTGTGGCAACAAATCGTCTACCTACTGGAATCAGGCTGGCAAGAGTTACAGCGCTCTAAAGTCTCAAGCTTGCTGCAGACTAATTACCTGGGGAAAACATGAGGTTTCTATCGCGGTTTCCATTCAATTGGTGGTACAATGCCGTGAAACTCCAGTAGTTCGGTCTCCTGGGCCGCGAACATTTTGCAAGATTCAGACTAATAGACAATTTCTATTGATACCATTGTATCTCCTGCTCCTCATCAGAATATACATAAGCATACATTAGCACTATACTACATATTTCCTGACACAAGTTTCAAGAGTATGACCATGCAGCTAATCCGCTAGCTGTTCCCACTCGATCATTGCCTCCCTTGATATGCTCGCCCTTCCAGTTTTGATGCACCCAATCCGTCAAATTGAAGCTATCAATTCCTCTCTTTTCCATATCTTTAAGTAGATCCCAAGTCCTCTTGTCATCCTGCTTTACACACCGCTTGATAAGCAAAGTTGCGGTACCGCGTCTCATCCACCAACCGCCATCAGGTTGGTCAGCACCAACTTCAATCATCTCCTCCAAATACTTGAATGCATCCTCATAATCATCTTCTTTCTGCAGACAGGCCAGGATCAGGCGGTCATAGGTAATCATGTCTGGCTTGATCTTCAGAGCTCGCATCTCACTAGCCAGGAAGAAGCTTAAGGATTTCTGATCCAGCCTTGCAGACCCCTGAAGCAGGACATTGAAGGTTTCAGTATTAGGGCCACTTTCGCAGAGTTCGTGCAAAGTTTTATAGAGTTCGATAGCTTCTGGTACTTTTTTGAGGACAACGTGGGCCTCGAGGACCACATTGGGTGCGGCAACAGGAATGGCGTGACCATCCTCAACGAGTCCCTTAAGTTCTGTCCAGGCTGCACTGGCAAGCTCTTTTGATGCCGAGATTACCTGAAAGAGTGGCCGAGTCGTGCTTGTATCGGGTTCGATACCTGCCTTGGACATAATCACCAGTACGCGGAAAGCAGTCTTCAAGTCGCCTGCTCCAGCAAATGCAGCGAGTAGTGGCTCATAGTGGAAAGCAGCAAGGGCCGATCGTCGACCGGAGAGGACACGAACGGCGGAAGTGGCAAGCTCTGGGTCAGAGTATCGTGCAGCAAGATTAAGAACCGCGACACTCATACCGTCTGAAAGTACCATGCTCTCTGTTTCTACACGTCTCTTCCAGATGTACTTGACACCCTCGTACTGCCAAAGCATTAGCGTGTATCAAAATCTTACTGGTAGCAGGGCATACGTGGAACGCACTACTAAAGGCATCCATTAGATGATACCAGACCGTAGGCAGAATCTCATTCCTGCTATTCTCATATCTGTACTTCAGCAGATTGAAAGCTTCGTCCAACTCCCCAACTTCGCATAGTTGGAACACGATGATGTCGTACAACCAAGGCTGTACCGTGATACCGTCCGAGTGCATCTCGTCCAACTTGTCCATAGCTACTTCGTATTGATGGTCCCTTACGAGGCCAACAACAAGACTGTGCCATCCTTCAGGTGAAAGCCCCAGCCATCTCTCCTTCATCTCCTGCATGATCTCCGCGCGAAGAACATAATCAGGATGAATTGCAAGAGCCTGAAGTGCCCCATGAAAGAGTCCAGAGTCCGGTGCGATTGCAGATTCCTTCATGTCGTCTAATAGGTTCCTGATCGAGAGCGCACTTCCCAGCAGAGCACTCGCATTGACACGAATCAGGGAGTCGTAATGGATCAAAGCCGGCTTCTCCCCCCTAATTTTGACAAGATATTCCACGAGCTCCGCAACCTTTGTGTATGATTTTCGCCCCATTCGAATCATTCTCAACTGATCGTGTAGTTGCGGGATGGACATTCTGTCCCACTCGCGGAACTGTTGTTCCTCATGTTCGATAGTCTTTTTGGGCCTATGTATTAAAGGTCTCCGGACCTGGCTGTAGTTTGTAGTTGCTGTAGAAGTATGCAATTTCGGCATCGGTTTCGAAGTATCACCAGATGTCATGCGCATGCGATTGTCTCCCTCATGTGCCCGCCTTCGCGTAGTTGTGTGGATATGTTGTTTTCGAGGACGATTCGCTCCGCGACGAGTTTCGTGAATTTGGATATTGCGATGATACTGTGTAATTGGAGCATGCCGTACGCCGAGAATGCCCTCAATTGCAGGGCAGAGACATCGCCATAGCCCGTCACCAGGAAGTCGGGTAGTTTGCATCGAGAACTGTTGATGTTCTTCCAGTGGTGGGTAAGACGTGGGGGACATGGGAATTTGAGCTTCACTCAGCCTTGCAGATCTTAGAGGTTACCTAATCAGCCTTGCTCAAATTCGCGACGTAAACAAATAGTATTTGAATCAAAATCGCAATAGCAAGGCACTCAAAGAATTCAGATTTTGTATTCCTGATCAGCCTACGAGCTTTACTGCACTACTATAGCTCTCCAGAGACTTCAGAGGCTTTTCCCTGCTGGAAAGGTAGTAAAGGAATATCCATCCCACTTAGATCTTCCCTTCGTATCATCATAAGGTACTACTCAAGATTCGTGGGAGCTTCCCGAGTTGGGTTCAATAGAGTCCCTCCAGCAATACCGCAGAAACGCTATGCAATCCATTCCATGCGCCGGGTATCCCATCTCCCAAGCACCAGCTTCATTTGACCTAAGCTCCTCTTCCTCCTCGGCCCCTCCCTCTTCCTCCTCCACGCCCACCACGTCCCCTATCGCCTCCCCTTCCTCCGTGGTCGCCTC
>JACBAH010007553.1:0-37257 GCA_014282315.1 Neospermospora avenae
ATATATATATATATATATGGATCGGAGGTTTGAGTAATGAGCTTCTCGGCAGAAGGAACACGTATATCTGTCATTGTGTACAAGATACCATTCGTTTTCTCATCTCATTTCTGGCGTAGTAATCATCACGAAGTCCATGTATAGTATTGGTTGCGGAAGGAGTGGAAAGAAGATTGATGAAAGAATTCAGAAGAACATTTTGTAAACTTGGAGCATGTGAAAAGGTCTGAACTGCTCTTGAATGTCCGCTTTTCTTTGTGGAGCGGAACTTCGAGTGTCACTTACACGTCCTGGACATCCTGCCCTAGCAATGTCTGGAGTGATTTTTTGTGACACCGTCTCTATGCTGCCCTTCTTATCCTTACTTGATTTTTTTTATCTCGCTACGCTGTTTGACAGAGAACTGTTTGGAAGCCCGAAGAGAGAATAAGGATGGAAGCCCCAGCAAGGGAGTTGAGTTGGTGTTGGCTTGGTCTATATGAGCTTCGAACGTTCATAATGGATGGCCTAGGCCGTTTCCCGTTACCTTGTCCGAAGGCGTCTACTATGGCTGCATGCATCTTGTGTGCCTATAATAAAAGTCACAAATGGCAAGCTGATGGTGTCTCACAGAAAACAAACCCTTTCCAAGTAAACACTACCTCTATCAAAAGTACTACAACCCATTCACTTCCTCCAATTAGACCACAGGTGACCTTTTATCCCTCGAGGCATTGATATGTAGGGACTGCCAACTAGCCCTACGAGGCGACCACATCTAATTGGACGAGATACGAAGAGCTGCTCTGCCCTTCCTATTGCATGCAGCCGCATTTACGTGCATACATGCATGCATACTTAGATGCAGTTTCGCAGGATTTAACTTTGGCTACCCCACAAATATCTAGCTGGAAAGTAGCGTTGAACAGCAATGGAGGACATAGCTTGCTTACCCGATGTACAGGCTTAGCCTGGCCTACTATGACTGCATATCGACGCGCACTTGCACACCGTGTAGACAATGGCCGTCCGATGATTTTTAGCTTGATCCTAGTATAGGAGATGGACTTGGAATGGGGAATATGCATGGAGAGTAGGCTCGGGGAAAATCGAAGTGTATGGGCTGTCGGGTAAAGGTGCTGGATGTTCATCGCAACATTGAAAGGATGAAATGCATCTGCCTCGGCCGAAGTACTGGTTCCCGATTGTTCATTATCACAACATGAGAAGGATGAACCAAACTGCTAGTCGTACAGACATCTGCATTTCTTTGCCCTGTCTCTATAGTGATACATACATGCTCCTATACCGCCCCATCTTTTGTACATATACATCTCGAGTCATGGCAATATTCCAATACACGATGTTCCAGGGAATATAAAGAGAAACTCCTCTACTTGACTCTTCGTTTCCCATGGTTCCTTTCACGTGCTGTCACAACCCATTTGTTGGGTTTCCTGACCTTTCGGGTCTTGTATCCTCCTTTCGCCTAAATTGTGTTAGTTAATGTATGATTTGAGGGAATAAAGGATATACTTACTGGCATTCCCCACGGACTGACAGGGTTGACGTTTCCCTTTGACTTTCCTCTTCCACCACCGTGAGGATGATCGGCTATAAGATGTTAGAGCTCATGCAAATTCATATTTCAGGCTGAGACTGGTAATTCTTACCGGCGTTCATGGCTAGACCTCTCACGGTAGGTCGGATATTCAACCATCTCTTTCGTCCAGCCTTACCAAGCTGAGTGTGCTGGTAATGGGGATTACTGGCTACTCCAATCGTAGCACAAGCATCTTTGCTCACTTTCCGTATCTCTCCACTCTGAAGTCGGACATTTACGTATTTCATGCCACCGGCAGTAGTGGCGTCGTCTTTAGAGATCACCACCGCATAAGTACCTGCACTCCGGCAGAAAACAGCTCCCTTTCCTCTCGTTGAGCCAACGTTATAGACGAGTGTTCCAAGTGGAATCATGTGTAGTGGCAGACAGTTTCCCCTCCACGCAGTCCTAGCAGCCAACACACCCGGATCTACAAATCCTCCCATGCTTTCCAGGAGATCCTTCGGGATACCAGCTCGGTAACTCTGCACTACATCTCCAGCCCGCATACCCTCAGCAGCTACAATGTAGCTCTTCTTTCCGGTAGCTTCTTCGTTGAGCAGTGCGATGTGTGCAGTTCGTCCAGGATCATGCTCGATTCGCTCCACCGTATGCTTTCCAGGAGCCATCCGGTGGAAGTCGACCGTCCGTATCCTTCTCTTATGTCCACCACCACGATGTCTAATCGTTATACGACCGCTGTTGTTTCTCCCACCCTTTCCATGACCTTTCTTTGCCAATGTTAATGGCAGGAATGGCCTCCCTTTCCATAGATGATCGTTGATGGGCCGCTTAAGATGGCGGAGACCGGGTGTTCGAGGCTTGTATGTTCGCATCTGAAATGCAGCATTTACCTCGACGGTCGGCGGTGGTGCGAATCCAACAGATGCGGATACCTGAGACTCGGGCTTGACGGGTTCGGCGTCTGTTGCATAATTTCGAAGAGCACTTCTGATCGGAAGTTGATACTGACAGGTCCTCTGGGACTGCCGCAGCAGTAATCGTGGTTGTAGCATGGCGGGCCAGCTCCAATTGACCTACTCGACAGCGTTGGTGTCTTGGAGTGGTATAGGGATGTTGGTGTAGAGGTATATCGTTGAATTATCAAGCTCACGACTTTCAAAGGAATTCCGCCCAAACGTAGTTAGCCCGAGTATACCCCTGTCAGGCTAGGTGGTTGCTCTGCTGTTGCTACTCGAGAGGCCGACTGAGAAGTCAACAGAGGCCATTTCAATGCCAGAAAACGCGGAAAATGCTAATCTGGGAAGATCATAGACATTTGACGACTTCTGAATAAGACTTAGATTTTTACACTCTCTAAATTCTTTCTTACACCTCTTTTTGTCGTCCTGATATCACGTTCGAGGTGGAGTTTCCTTGCATTTCGTTTTCCTGTCTTGCAGGGGTTCACAATCCACATCGCGCTAAGGCCCAGCCATAAACACGCAGAGCTGCCCTGCCAGGACTTCTTCCTTCTCCAGACCACCTGAACATCCTCTCCTCTCCCCTCCCCCAAACAATCCACGACAACGACTCCTCTCCTAAGAAGCTACAATCCTCAAACACGTTCTTAATCTTCGAGTCTTAGTCCCAGTCATCTCGAGTGTTTTCAGCATCTTGAGTGTCTGTGGTCGCCTCTCCAATTCACCCCAAACCGTATCAACAGTAGTCCGAAGTCACTACATTGGATCACGACAGTTCGAGCCATTGAGATTCCTTTAGGGTCACAACCAGTTCTACGTATGTATCCTAAGGCTCTAAATCACTTCGAATAATCGTCGTCGCGTCTTGACGCCCTCCTTCTCACGTATCAGACGCGATTTTCATCCATGTCGCGTCATACTAACATCCACCCAGGATTCTCAATCATTAACACCATATAACACCACAGTCATGCCTCCCGCAGCAGTTCGTGCTGCCCTTAGTCGTCGGGCTGTCACCAACGAGAATGACGAGAACAGTGCCGTAGGAACAACACGCTTGACAAGATCTAAGTCAGCTGCCTTCATCGAGGAATCTACCAGTGGTGCAAAGAAGCCCCTCCAGTCCAAGAAGGTCGCAACCAATAATCAACCACTTCGAAAGCGTGCAGCCTTAGGTGATGTCAGCAATGTCACGAAGGGAGAAGTTATGGAGGGCAAGAAGACTGTAGGAAAGGCTGGTCTGGTTTCGAAAGCTGCTCAGCCAACTGGTGTCCAAAAGAACTTGTCCCGTACAAACTCTTCGAGATCAGCACTCAGTACCAAGGATACCAACAAGAAAGCAGAGCCAAAGCGTACTGGATCCGGGGTTCTTGCAGGCAAGCGTAAGACTACTTCAACATCCGCGTCAATCAAGGAAGAGACACCTGCCGAAGATGAGCAGCCTTCGAGAAAGAAGATCCACATTGAGGTTGAGCAAACTGTCACAGTGGAGGAGGAGTTCAAGGAGAACGATGTTCGACAAGAGGTTGAGGAGAAGTCGATTGCACAGGAGTTCGCCGATGGTGTTGAGGACTTGGATAGAGAAGATATGGATGATCCTCTAATGGTGGCCGAGTATGTCGTTGAGATCTTCGAGTACCTGAAGAAGTTGGAGGTAGACACCAAGCCCAATGCCGAGTACATGGAGCACCAAGAGGATCTTGAGTGGAAGATGCGAGGCATCCTGGTTGACTGGTTGATCGAGGTCCACACCCGCTTCCATCTTCTCCCCGAAACCCTCTTCCTGGCTGTCAACATTATCGACCGCTTTTTGTCCACAAAGGTTGTTCAACTTGACCGTCTTCAACTTGTTGGTGTTACTGCCATGTTCATCGCCTCCAAGTACGAAGAGGTCCTCTCTCCCCATGTCGCCAACTTCCGTCACGTCGCCGATGATGGCTTCTCAGAGGCTGAGATCCTCAGCGCCGAGCGATTTGTCCTGACTGCCCTTAACTACGACCTGAGCTACCCAAATCCAATGAACTTCCTCCGACGTATCTCCAAGGCTGATAATTATGACATCCAAACCCGGACCCTTGGTAAATATCTCATGGAGATCAGTCTTCTTGACCACCGCTTCATGGAGTACCTCCCAAGCCACATCGCCGCTGCCGCCATGTTCTTGGCCCGTAGTATCCTCGACCGAGGCCCTTGGGTACGTGTTATTCAATGATTATTTTGGAACTATGCTAATAAATGTATAGGACGCAACCTTGGCTCACTATGCGGGTTACACTGAGGAGGAAATCGAGCCTGTATTCAAGCTGATGGTCGACTACCTTGCCCGTCCTGTTACTCATGAAGCTTTCTTCAAGAAGTATGCTAGCAAGAAGTTCCTCAAGGGTAAGTCACATAAGATAACGCGTTTGAATCAAACCTTTACTAACGCGTCACAGCCTCTATTCTTACGAGATCGTGGGCCAAGAAGCACGCTATGAGCCTCGGTGTTGATGTATCTCTTCCTCTGGAGATGGGTTCCCGATAAAGAAAATGACGACGTGACGATAATCCGTATATGACTAGCTCACTTGCTCTCTGGATACAACACAACGATGCATTACTTGGATGGGACACGACTGGAACTTACGATAGACAGATGAATTATGGACTCCGAGTCTATCCCTGTACATCTTGCCTGATCAAAAATCTTGCAACGGATGATGTCCATGGGTTGGGTTGTAGTCTTTCTTACAGCTTTCGCTGTAGGTGCTTGCTGCATTAAATATCTTGCTTTTTCTATCGGTCTGGCGTTCGTACGTTTCTTGGAAGTCTGGCGTTTGGCTTTCAGTTTTTTTTTACATGTTATTCATGTGGAGGATGTCTTGTCTGAGTATTGATCAGCTCTGCCACACAAAACACACTTTTGCCCTCTGCCTTTTGCTGAGATGGCTGCACAGGATAAGGGTTTCCGGAGTTATATGGTAAACCCTTGTAAATATTCAACAACAATAAAATGTTACTCTTAATCAAGTGTCACTTTGAGGTGAGCTGTATAAGGATTCGACTATAGGTACCAACAAGGACATAACTCTATGATTTGTATCAATAGCACAGGTATGGGTTAGACTTCAAACAAGCAGTCCATCGAGGATCCTCCAAGGAAGGGCCAGGATCTGCAAAGATTATGATCTTCGGCTGGAACCTAGTCTTCTCTCGGTCTCCTCACAATACTCTAGTGCTGAGAACTTGCAAATACGATCTGATGCTAGTTGAAAGCCTGAATGTAAATAATTACTGGACTAATCTTGACATGAGGGATGCGCAGGTCTACTTCAATCGTGAGAGTTGGCTGTAGATATAAAGCTTGAAGCGTAATTTTTCACAGATCTTCAACCAGCCAACCAGATTTTACTTCTTTTCTTGATAGTTTACCAAGGCACTTTGAACTACAGATTTAATTGCAATGTCTGATAGTTTTACTCGAAACCATCAAACCTTTTTCCAGGCAGATGAGGATCGCTGAAATAGTGCGAGGCTGAATAAATCTTTCAAGGTGACGTGAGGTCAGGTCTATTAAAAAGCTAACAAATGATCGTCTAGCTATGAGGAAGCAATCTGAGGAAAGTCCTCAGAACGAAGGTGAAAATGAAGGAATTAATTTAGAAAATTTGCGGACAAGACTTCATTATTGGCATGAGTACAGAGTAATTTTGCCCAAGTGACGGTAACGAACTAGTCTCGCCGGAGGACGAATTTGAGAAGCTTCTGTGAGTTATGACTTTATTGATAGAGCTATCAGAGAATTTCTTTATAGAGGAGGCTTTGCGTACTAGTATGGCTATAGCGAGCTATACGCAAGGTTATGGCAATTATTCTTATATACGAAAGTACTATACCATATATCCTGATGCTCAGTCTAGTGAGTACAGCTGACATATCTAGCACTCAATCACACATATTTACCAAAACCTTGAAATTGTTCCAAGGCTTCAAAATTGCTCCAAATAAAGTCAAGGATTATCTTGACACTTCGAACTTCGTCAAATTTGAAAGTCTTGAGCTCATTCTCAAAATTTCAATTATAGGAAGCTCTCGTTATGAACTAGGGCAGCCTTGGAGCTCGCTGCACTACACTGACGTTGCCAAGGCGAGGCCCGACCTTCTCGATGAGAGCTTCAACAAGGAACAACATCTCTACCTGACGCCAGCTTCTCCAGATCCCGATCCCACCTCAGCTCCTACACAATGTCTTTGGACGCCCCTCCTTACCTTGCCTCCCTCCAGAATAACATTCGCAGTAGACCTTTGCCTTGGGATGGAATTGTTCGCGCGGGCACCATCAGCGAAGCTCAATTGACCAAGATCAGAGCTGTGGACAAGGTCAGGAAAGAACAACGAAAGGAGGTTATTGAAGGCGATTTGGATGGATACCGTACGTTATTCGTGGGTGGTAACGGAAAGCCCAGCGTTTTGGAGTCAGCTGCGAAGCGTGGAGATGTAGTGCAATACATCTTGGTTCTCTTAGGCGACTTGCTCGACGGTAAGCCTCCAGCTCTTCCAATTGAGAAGCATATACTGAAGCGAGGTTACAGGCATTCCAGCTCTTGCAAAAGCGCTTTCTGAGCACCAAGATCCTTATGGTTCTTTAGTACCTCTCCTGGCGCAATCGAATGATCCCGAAAGCCCAATACCATTGCTCACTTCGACTGTCCTCACGAGTATGATCGCCAGTGCACCAGACTTCTCGAAAAAGGAAGCGGCTGCCACGCCTAAGCTATTTACATACTTGTCGTCATTGACACTGGTAACTGATGGAGGCTTGCAAGACATCGCAGTATTGGAGTACTCTGCCTTACTGCGAAGCAAGAAGTCGAGACAACTGTTCTGGGAGCAAAGACGAGAGACTGTGGGGCCCTTGGTAAATATCTTACAAGCTGCAGCCGGTGTTAACAGTGATGGAGCCTCGACCTTGTACAGCGGTGCTGCTAGTGTGCGAAGTGGAATCGAGGGTAAAATTGGAGGGGGTGTTGGCCTGCAATTGCTCTACCATGTTCTTCTCGTGCACTGGCAACTAAGCTTCGAAGGTGCCGAAATTGGAGGAGGTCTCGACGAGTAAGTCTCGTGTTCATCTGTTCCTTTGCGAGGCTAATAACAAGCAGGGAATACGACATCATCCCGCTATACACACAGCTCTTGAGGCTCTCTCCCAAAGAAAAGACTACCCGACTCCTTATCTCGTCCTTATACAACCTCCTCTCGACAAACAAGTCATCATTACTTCCTGCCGCTGTCCTCGCTAAACTTCCAACCCTTTTGCAAAATATCAATGGACGTCATCTTTCAGACGAAGACCTTCTGGACGACCTGAAGAACCTCAGCGAGATGCTCGAAGAGTACACCAAGACCCAGACTACTTTCGACGAGTATACAGCAGAAGTTAACTCAGGCCATCTTCGCTGGTCACCGCCTCATAGGAGCCCAACATTTTGGGCCGAGAACGCTCGCCGAATTCTTGACCATGATAAGGGAGCCCTTCCTAAGAAGCTTCAAGAGATTATGAGCAAACCATGGGAAACTGATAAGCAAGTCCTGGCTATTGCATGCAATGATATAGGGTGTTTGGTGAAGGAAGTACCCGAGAAGAGATCTCAGTTGGAGAAGCTGGGTCTGAAGACGAGGGTTATGGAACTGATGCAGGAAAAGGACGAGGCGGTCAGGTGGGAGAGTCTGAACGCATTATCTGGATGGTTGCGTTATAGCTTTGAGACGAATTGAATGGATGTGATTCCCGGTGGAGGGTTGTATCATCATGCTTGCCTTCAGATTTCTTTGAGGCTTTTCCTACAAACAGTTTTTCACTGGCATCTTTATCAGGTGCATTGATGTTAGATTAGCGAAGAATGAGATTCTTAAAATTGTAATGTTGCCCTTGTTTAGTCAGGCTAACATTCCTCATCGGTAGAGTGAGAGCTCGATTGAAAATTCAAAACACAAGGAGATCAGAGGTTTCTCAGTATCCACTACGCTGCCATCAGGATGGATAGATTATTAACAATAGATCAAAGTCCTGAGATCGTTTAAATAATTTCTTTAGCCGTGTCCGAAGATCACGAATAGTAACCTTACTCTTACTCTGCAAAACTGTTGAATATCACGATACCGCTGTGGAATTTCTTCTCTGCTTCATGATCTACCTGCCAGGCTAGACTAACGGCGAATGGGAAGATCATATCAGATAAGAGCAACCCACTTCCGATAGTAGAGACAGATACAGATAGGTAGCCGAGAGGGCGCATGTCATAATGCGAGCGACCTCTTAACTCGAAATATTTAAAGGTTACATACACTACAACCTTCACATCACAACGATCGATTTCAAAATGAAGCGCCTCCGAGCTGTATCCAGCCTTGCTGACTCTATTGCCCTACAACGCACAGCTTCCCGGAGCTCACGCACCTTCTCAATAGCTCTAAACCGCAGAACCCCTCCAACATCCACCCCAAAACCATACTCGCTCATCCAGAGTCCACGAAGATTTACACCCTATTCCCTCACACAAACCACACGCTATGCCTCCTCAACACCCAACAATGAAAATCTCCGAAAGACACCCCTCTACGACCTCCATCTCGCCCACGGCGGCAAAATGGTACCCTTTGGCGGTTTCCACATGCCAGTCCAATATACTTCTCTCAGCGTAAGCGCCTCCCACCACTTCACACGTTCACACGCCTCCCTTTTCGACGTATCCCACATGGTGCAGCATCGTTTCTCGGGTCCAGGTGTAAACGCGTTTCTCGAACGCATCACGCCAGCTTCCATCGCAGGGTTAGAGACACATAAAAGCACTTTGAGTACGCTGCTTTGGCCGGTGACGGGAGGCATTGTCGACGATACCATTCTGACGAGACTGGGTCCGGAGCTATTCTATGTGGTTACGAATGCGGGTTGTAGGGAGAAGGATTTGCCGTACTTGAAGGGAGAGCTTGACGCTTTCCTGAAGGAGGGTGGTGCGAAAGTTGAGTGGGAGGTGCTGGAGGGGTGGGGATTGGTTGCGCTGCAGGGGCCGCTGAGTGCGGATATCTTGAGTAAGGTTATGGTTGCGCCTACGGAAGAGGGGGAGTTGAAAGACATGTTCTTTGGGTCTAGCAAGTTCATCAGCATCCAATTGTTGAATGGGAAGACATCGAGTCCGCTATTGGTTAGCAGGGCTGGATACACTGGAGAAGATGGATTTGAGATCTCGATTCCGGAATCGGAAGCTGTTGTTGTGACGGAGACGTTACTAAAGAGTGCTGGCCCGGAACAACTTCAGCTCGCTGGTTTGGGAGCTAGAGATAGTTTGAGATTGGAGGCGGGTATGTGTCTCTACGGACACGATCTGGATGATTCGACTACACCAGTCGAAGCGGCACTCAGCTGGGTCATCGGAAAAGACAGGCGAACCACTGGAGGCTTCCACGGCTCAGAAACTATCCTCGCCCAGCTAATGCCGAAGAGTAAAGGCGGAGCTGGAGTCGAGAGGAGGAGGATTGGTCTCATTGTTGAAGGTGCTCCAGCTCGAGAAGGCGCAGAGATTGTGAATGATAAAGGGGAGAAGATTGGGAATATCACGAGTGGATGCCCTAGTCCGACGCTGGGGAAGAATGTCGCGATGGGGTATATTAAAGATGGTTTCCACAAGGCAGGTACGGATGTCGAGGTTATTGTCAGAGGGAAGAAGCGTAAGGCGAAGGTTACTAAAATGCCTTTCGTTCCGAGCAAATATTGGAAGGGTATGGCGCCGTCGTAGATAATAATCAGTTTGGATAAAGCACAACAGTATGTGAACTTCTTCTCTCGTGACCATTGTATTTGGTGGCATCGATTATGCTCGTTTCGAGAGAAAGAAATATATCAAACTGCATCAGGAAAAATTGTTAAGGTAAATGATAACCTTCGTAGCTAACAACGCCACATCTCAGAAACGAGCACTAAAAAATAGGCTCCCCATAAGATCAACCTAATAGTCGACTCTGAACTCGTCTCGAGAAACTCCCTCTTCCCTCCAACTCATCGATATCCCAGCTTGCCCAGAAGGATTTTACCTTCAAGAGCTCTGCCTCAGGACTAGCGGACCATACAACAAACGAAGCAATCGGCTGAACTTTGTGGATCAAATCGATCACCATCCAAAAACATCAAACAATGTTTTAAATAGTACTTCGAGGTAAAAAATCGAGTCAGACGGGGAAGGAAGGTATGCTCGTCCACAAAGCTCGGGAAATCTTTCTCGAAGGCAAAACTTACCATCATCAATCCCCAAAACCAACGCCACCTCCATGACCTTCCTGTTCCTATCCATCCCCAACACACCCGGATGAATCTTTATAACCCTCATACCTGGATTCTTCGACTCGAAATATCCACACCTGCTTGTCGCAGCAAGTTTACTTATACTGTACGCACTCATACCTTTGACATTGAGATCTGCTAGTGCGGTTGAAATCTGGATTACTACCATTTTTCCCTCCTTCTGAGCGAAGAATTCCGGGAGGAGAAGGCTTGGATAAGGTGTAGATTGCCGAGGAGGTTTATCTGGAAGCCGCTGAACCATTCTGCTGCGGGGAAGGTGGTGATGGGGGAGGAGAGGGGAAGATAGGCTACATTTAGGATTGGGATTGAGATACTGGAGGCGGACGTTTCGATTTGGAAAGGGAGATAGCGATTAGAGATGGGGAGTCTGTAATCGAGGTCGCGAATGTCAAGACTAGGGCGAGGGGGTGTAGGGAATTTGATGGAGAGTTTGGTTGAGAGGAGGGTTTTAGGTGTGTGTCCGAACATGGCGATCGGGTCGCTTCTTGACGCGGCAAGTGCGTAGGCTATGCAGGTCTGGGATAATGTTAGTTTTTCTGCTGGTGATTGTGCTATGTTTTGATTTGAGAAAGACATTACCAGTTTTGACAGCTGTGATACGAGCTAATGAGTTCTACTTTGAGGAAGTTCAATCAAGGATATAAGAAGAACCCAATTTTGATTTTATTGGAAGCAGGCACGTCATTGGCTTCTTTCAAAAGGTTTTCAGTCGTCAAAATTCGAGAAGCTGAAAAGACAGGCGCCGCTTCCATTGCATCACCAGTGATTAATACCACTTTTCCGGCTAAAGAAAGAGATGAGCTCGAGACAGCGATGGCCGGGTATGAGGCAGAGTGGGAGATCTTTGTGTATGCTGTGCAGCCACTCCGATACATTATGATCAAGCTTATCTTCCTTTATTAATGACAGAGGAGCTTGTTGTTGGATTTGACGTTGAATTCTAAGCGCTGATATGTGAAGCGAAGTTGAGTTGAGTTGAGGTTACGAGAACAGGTGATGGCTACGGGATGGATAGACGAGTACAAAAACTCAATCATACTGGACGAAAATCATATATCAAATCGAGGTGGACTTCCGTTGCCTTCGAATACACGTTTACCAAATAGCCAAGACCACCATTATACTGCATTCTTATCTTCACAGCACTTATACAGATATCGTCGATTTTTTACTCAAGTCAGATGATTTATAAGCTACCATAATATCCATTCTCAGCTTATACAGCAGACATGAAAGCCCTCCGACTGTTGTGTGACCAGCACAAATCCTGTCATACCTCGCGGAACTACAAAATAACAAACAAATTAAGCGAGAATAGCAGGCTACCTAGGTAGGTAGCTTCCGAAACATTCAAGTTCTGACCCTGGATCGATTGTAATACCACTCAGATTGGTTCAAGCTTCTTGCTCTGCATCAATTCACACAGGTACAGACATTTACCAAGAATAATTTCTTACTTTAGTACGATCCGTGAAGATTTACACAGTGATAGACTCGGCGCCGTGACAAATCTTCGCAGATAAACAACCATGATTTCCAACATGGAGTTTTCTCATAGATAGAGCCAGAAAGACAGAGTGATGAGGAAAGGCAACATCTTCTTGAGTATCGAAATCATTCAAGAGATAGCCTCTTTCAATGAATCGAAACAACTGCATGTTTTTGCCGCCATTTGATGGAGAATTAGAACGTTTTGGTCATTTGAATGTGCGAATGGCAAAAATCGGACGATATAAGGTGAACAAAAAGATAAAGCCTCCATAAGTGGGAGTCTCGAAAATTGCAAAGAGGAAAGAAAAAACCTACCCCAAGGCCACAATCTGCTGAGTTTATATTTGAATGCTCTGCTTTACTTAATGCGAGAGGAAAGATGGGTGCATGAGCCTGACGTATAAACTTCCTGGCGGACCGACTGGAAAATTTCCACAATGAAGATCGTGGAAGGCGACGGTGACCGAAGAAGTGCTCGTAGCTATACGTCTATCCTTAAACCTGAAAGTCATCATCGCTGATCATGGCGGTGCGAGCAATAAATATTTCACAAGCTAATCATCTTCTCTACAATTGTCAAGCAGAAACCAATCGTTGCGACGCCTGGATCTACACAGCCAGTATCCCAATTTTGAAATTTTGATATTCACCCAACAGAAGCTCCACTAAAACCTCGCTTCGCTTGTCACCTTCATATACTCAAATAATCGTTTCCGTAATATCGAGCAGCAGCAGGCAGCCACTCTATGGCTGAGTGGTCAGGGCAAACTGTGTTCAAAGGGTGCGGAGATCTTACGGATCATAGCGTGGATCGATGGCGATGGTCGACAACCTGTAAACGCAAAAGCAAAATCCCCAATCACGACCGGGGGGGTTTTCTTCTCCTGAACAAGAGTTTCTTTTTGCTTATTCAGAATAGCTTTTTTGAGTACATCTTGTTTGTTGTATTATTTTGAAGCTGTTAAAAGGTCTTGATATAATTTGTAATTTCATGAGGTGTTCTTTATTTTTGGCATTTGTTTTGTTCTTTTTGTTGTGGTTGCTTAAGCGAGGGCCACGGATCGATGATGGACCTTGAAAAATTGCTCGAGTCTCGACGCAGAAGTGGAGTCATGGAACTAATCACCCTCGAAGGACGGTTGAATCGATGCCTTTGTTTTCAACAATCTAAGTTGTTGTGCTTTGCCCACGCGCCCGGTTTTCAGATTATCCTCTCCCCAAATTCCACCTCCCTATCCTCAATCACAAGTTTTCCCTTCCAACAACGCATTTACATCCCTTCCTCAGTCTCTCCCAATGTATCAGGTGACCTCTCATCTTCAAAACCCAGGCCGCGTACATGGCCGTACTCACAGTCACAGCCAACATACTGATAAATGCAATCCACTTGAAATCTTGCGGACGATTCAGTACAATCGCCAAGATATTTTGCGCTAGTTCGAAGAACGAGTTGAAGGAGTATTCTACGCCTGTAAAGAATGAGCCCGAGGACGGTATAGTGAGCGTTTGGGTTAGCTGTTGGGTGGTGAGATCGAAGATCCAAAGGCCGAGCCGTGAAATAGACAGGAAGGTGAAGAGTGTGAAGGCCAAAAGATTGGGTGAGGGGGGCGGAATGAGGCGCGTGAGGATGTTCGAAAAGTCAGATCCTGATCCTGCTCCTGGTTCTTTTGAGACAGAAGTAGGAGAGATATACCACAGTGCGATTACGACGGGTATCTAATGAGTTGTTAGTATTGTCGTTTAATCGCACGATAACATGCTCAGGAAAGAACTCGGAGCAGACCAGATTCAACAATTGCCACGAAAGACCCCAGAGTCCTAATCTCTCCAGTCCAGTCTCCGTTCTCCCCTCTATCGCATCGACTCCATCAATACTTAACAATCCCTCTGTGCCGTTCTCTCCAACTATATCCCTTCCTCTGAACCTCCCATGGTTTTTCGCTTTACCGAGATACTGTACACCAACAGGCGTGACCACTGTGCTACTAATCTCGACCACACTTCCCGCGGCTCTAGCGAGCGTGATCAGCTGTAGTGAGAATCCAGTACTAAGCAAGAATGTGATGAATGTAGCACTGTAAGATAGGGCCGAGAGATGCAAGAGTGCTAGCGCAAGAGAAGGGATCCAGACTGTAGAAGAGAAGTATGTTTGGAAGCTCTGTGTGTAATGTTGGAAGACTTGCAAGGATCTGATCATGAATCCCACGGGACTTGAACCTTCCCCGTTTTGAGAGTCCCCAGGCGAGCACACTTTGAGTTCTTGAAGCTGTGGATTTCTGTTCCAGACTATCTTCGCGCAGATGATCTCCGCTGGCCAGCTTATCGCACTCATAGCTCCTACTACCAGAACTCCCATTCTTACGTTGGTAGCAGAGACGAGAACTGATATCAGGATCGGTGCTATGAGCTTGCAAACAAGATCAATCCGCCGCATGACGGAATTCAAGTGCGTCAGATTGTAGTCGTGGCTATATGTAGATGCGGCTGTCACGATCCACTTCATAAAAGTCAGGAATTTAGATCATCAAATGGAAATTGAAAGGACAGATTTGCAAGGAACTGGGCTTCTACACACATCTCGTTCCATAGATAACATGTTGCCAGACGCGCTGAGAGCTTCGATAATGCCGAGGAGAAGAATGAGCGTAAAGATCACATCTTTCAGCAGTATCGATGACGTAACACCGGTTTCTTCGGACACAGTGGTAGACGAAGACGAGGCACTGCCATTGACGATGAAGTACCATAACACAGATGCACAAATAACTGCACCTCGATTGGCGGAAACAGTACTCAAAAGAGTCTTGAGTCGATTCGGATTCTGGTCAACCCATCGGCCTACCATAGACGAGAAGCAAATCGATGCTAGGGTCCTAACCATACCGCTATGTCACGACTGTCAGTTACAGAAATCTCGAAGCGAGGGCAAGAGTAAGAGCAACAGAAGTGATGCAGTGGCCGCATATAAAGTAGGTAGATGGGCGAATGAACGTACCGAACAGCAGCAGCGGTCAATGTATCCGGATACGCATTAGCAGTGAAGATAATCTAACATTTCGTCAGTATACATCCCTATGGTCCAAAGCTCATCTATCTCTTCTCATGCACCACTCACCGCCGCAAACTCGTAAGTCCTCACGTTCCACGTCGATAGGAAATGGGAAACATATAAATTATGAGCCTGAGATCGGCTCATACCAGTATTCCCAATGTCGGATGTCATTTGCAACATTGGTGACATTGGTGCTACAATGTTGTCTACATCTTGAGATATTTGTATGTTGGGGAGGGGGTGGCCGAGGTCGGACTTAGTGGATGAAGCCATCGATACGGCACACCCACGGTGTGTGATTGTACAGGGTGCGCACACGAAATAAGTTTTGAAGACAAAAGCGATTTCAATACGAAGCTGCTCCACACCAAGGTCGTGCATTGAGCTTTCAATGTCGTGGATTTGACGGATGTGATGAGGAAACTACTTATGATGTTCCCGTGCTAATTGCCGCTAAGTATCGCGAACACCACCAATCCCAAAACAAGATTATATATGTCACCGAAGCCTCAGGTTCAAATGTGAATGATTGCATATTCGAAATAAAAAGTCTAGCACGTATGCTAGCGAGAATCGCAAGAGGTAATACAAAAGCGATGTACCCTTGATCTGATAATCCCCAAACCGTACCATCCGCCCAAATCCCGCGACATAAATCCCGTTACGCCATCGTTTCTCCAATTGACCCAAACGTCCCTAGTGTGTATAACCTGATCCAAGCCGTGAGTCTCGTGAATTCCATAATCAAACGACTCGATCTTGTCGTAGTGCCTTTCCCATCCTATCCATATCCATATCCAGTCATCTGACCCGAGAACCTCTCAGTGCTCAAGGCATGATCCCAAGCTTTTCCCCAACTGGACGGACTGCCGCAAAAGCAGAGACGTCAGAGCACATCAACGGGTTTACAAAGAACCCATTCGCTCCTCTAATCCTCCCCAGTAGACAAGAGGCCTTGGCTCCAAGATCTCTAATCCAGTGCCGAAGCTCTTTCGTTCCTCTTCCATGAAGAGCATTGATGGCTGCTTGTGCATGATGGCATTGATGGTGCTCACTGGCGACGAGGAGGTTGAAGCATATGAATCTCTGTTGCTCGACATGATGGAGCCATTGGATCCAGATGATGAACGACGGAGCGAAGATCTGATGGAGGAGAATGACAGAGAAGGGAAGCGAGTGGAATGCATATTTGCTGTTGGGCTGTGGATATGATGGGATCTGAAAAGCGAAGTGAGGTTGGAAGTCGAGGATATATATCGGAGATTTGAGTTCGGAAAGCCTGTTTCGAGTTGAAGGGTCCGAGGAGGGGGACAGGGATGGAAGCAAAAGTTACTTTGATTCTTTTGTTCTATTCCGTCGATTGAGAAGACGTTTCGGGCTGATGTGTAGGTTTACTTTTCAATCGGTGTATTGTTTGTTCGAGGATGATAAGCAAGTGATGCAAGGTGTAATCGACGGCACAGCCTCGAGATATTAGGTGTTATAATGCGTGAAGTTTGTCTGGGACGTGAACGAGTGACGAGTCTTTTGGACTATTGTTGAGAATTAATGTCGGAGATATAGGAAGACAACCCAGGAATGCTCGACACTCTTTCCAGAAGAACAGTCAAGTCGAAGTCAGGCAGACCCAGTCGTACTTAAGTTGGAAAGGGTGGTGGGAACAACTACGGTAGCACCTAGAATAGGGAGAGGGAGAATTATGTAAGGGTTGCAAAGGTGCAGGAAAATGTGGCGCTGCCAGGAAGAAGAGAATGCAATAACAATATTAATGGGCAAAATGGCAAGGGAAGGGAGACTGCTTGGTTATTAATGCAGTCGTGCCTGGTCTTACCTTGAAATCCCTACCTACGATGTGACCTGACCACCCCAGGTGGCTTCTGTCCGCGTTACATCTCTGTGAGAGTTGAGGCCGCGGTGGGCACGATCTGTGAGGAAGACAGGGAAGATGGCTGTGGAATACGAAGTTGCCAGGCACGAGTAGGGGAGTTTTGAGCGATGTTCAGATGTTCACGGAGACGGGGAGGGGATTCGGAGACGAGGACGAGGGGTTGAAGTCAAGCGAGGGCGATCAGGGGCAGTAAGGACCACCACCAAGGCTCAAGGGTGCGGTGCCACCCAGTCGGATTCGCTGGTCCTTCACCTCGGGCCCTGCGGAAGGGCATCTGTTGTTGTTGTTGTTGTTGTTCTTGTTGTACAGATGAACCTTTTCCGAAATGTGTTCTAGAATGTCTTGCTAGAAGGAACACCTCGCAACACCTAGGTAGGTAGTACAACTCGCAAAGATCGGGATCGGCCATCAGCTGCAGCGCAAGGGCTAAATAGATATTGATTGCTTACTTGACGCACGCATTCCAGCATAGTATCGATTCGATCGCCGTCAGGCGTGTTATCTTCATATATTATGATTACATGACATAACGCGATCCTTTCTACAAGACTACAAGCCATCTATCTCCTTGGGCTGCTAATAAATCTGAATACGGCAGTATATGATGAGCACTAATCTTGAGACAACAATCTACATTTCAACATCCACCAATCACCACAACCTCAAACCGTTAGCATCAACCGTCACTCGCAGAAGATCATTAACCAACCACATCCACCACGCCCATCAAACACCCGCACTCCATCGTTCACAGCACATCGACCAAAGTAATTCGGCTCGAACATCCTCGTTTATTCTATCTCTGCTAGGAACAGTTTCAGGCTTGGTCCGTCCGGCCGTTGTGCTTTGAAGCGGAGCAGATGGCGATGTTCCGCCGGGCTCGGGAACATGGGGTTGATACTGCCAAGTGCAAAACTCGCCTGCAGATTTCTCTAAAGTTGTGGCTTTGACCTCGACTGAGGGACGTGAGAAGTCTGGATCTGGTGAGTTACATATTTTGAAAGATCTGTGATCGTCAGGAGCGTGCAAAATCTAAAATGAATGAACGCATTAATTTTCTGCAATAAACCAAATATTTCGTCCTAGTTGAATGGAAGATGAGGATCATTTGAATCTTATGAACTCTCTTCGCTCCTCGCTGCTAACCAATACAGCCAAGACACCTGACTTCTACCGCGTTTCTGATTCAGTAACTACAGCGAGCTAGAGGCAGAACATTTTCAATTCGACCTGATAAAAGCATTTCTATAGACTCCTTGGCTATGCATAAGTATAAGCACCACATTTGTCCTTCGGTCCAGCTTTTCTATCCCATCGCTATCGTCTCTGGTTTCTAACCAGAAGGATAAGTACAGCTGAAGTCCATCATCGACCTGAAACTTCCTGAGCCCCTAAAGTTACGTCATACATCCCATCTGTCGATCTTTTTAATCGACCGTGTGTATCCCTTCCTATCCCATGATTTACTTTCTTCTCCCCAAGCCCTCCTATTTACAACATGCTCTCGTGCCTCGCTGCCTGACGACACGCATGCAACTCCGAAAGAATCGAAACAAACTCATTCATGATGCCGCGTCCCATAAAACGCCGTCCCTGCCCATGCGCCTTCATTCCTGGATCCATTAATGCAAGCTCCGCACGGTTGTACTCTGGCAGAAAAATCCAAATCTGGACATCCATCCGAGCTCCGGCTCCCACCCAAAGGGAAATTGTGTCACATCATCGCACGTACTTCTCAAACGACCCTGAGGCTCGCTCAAGACACACTGCCTCCACGCCCTGGACGATTATTTGGAGGTCGCCTCAATGTGAAACTGCGCCGGATACTCTCACCCCAAGCTGAGTTATCCAGCACGTCCAAGACGTTCTCTGCGCTTACTGCACTGCCGCGCCTGCTACCTTGTGCGGAGCCTGCTCCGGCTCCTGCTGTCGCTCCACTGGATTCGTTGCCTTCAAAACTGAAGGTCGAATTGCTTGGTCTATGGGGTGATATATGTGGGGACGGTCCAGGAGATCCTCTGGGTGACAGTCCTGGGGATAGCGATGCTTGCATTCCTGGAGTTGCAGGTGATAGAGGACCGCTGACAGAAGATCCCCCTCTTCGATGCCTGGCAGCACCTTCCAAGCCATGTGTGATGAATGACGATCGAGGATCTGTGATGTCCATCGGCGAAAGAAGTGGTGAGACTGTGGCTCTCGCTTGTTTCGCGGCTATGTCAACCTCATCATCAATGTAAACTTCTGGACCAAGTTGTGGGATATCGGTCATGCGACCTGATTTCTTCCTCTCCATGTGCTGTCTGAACTTCCTCGACCAGTACCTGCGATATTGTTAGCGGTGTACATCACTGGGCATTGAAAGCCACCAACATTGTATCAAAGAAGCCCAGAACGATTCGCCTTCGCACTTCTTCCTCCACTCTTTGAAGTCGTGCACGACGACGTAGAAATTCCTCCAACCTAAATGAAAGTCAGACTTTATCCACTATACTGCCTAGGACATGCTTACTTCAGACTCTTGTTGTCACTAATGACATTGTAATGTGCCAAAATCATCAACACAGCTGTAAATGATATACCTCGGTCAACGTCGGCCGATACCATGACTTCTTCGTAGAAAAGATTGTAACGTGTTCGCGACCGCTGGATAGCTTTTGCATCAATCTGATTAAGCCTCCTGTTTAACGCCCTCGGATTCACTCCCGTAAGAGCGGCGCTTGTGGAAGACATAGACATCACCCTCCCAGAGTTTCCCTCCGGCTGAATGTCTTCGAGAATCCTTCGGACCGAGTGTTCATGAGGATAGATTCGCATTTCGAAGACTCCAGAAAGTTCCCCAAGTAGTCTAGGAAATTGTGTCTTGGTGATGAACCCGGTCCCTTCGGGATCAAGCGTAGCCCAAGCCTGTTTGAATCGTCGGATCTCCTCTCTGCTAACCTTGCCAAGTCCGCTCGAATGCTGATATACGTAACTGAAACTCTCGTAGATAAGAGAGATGAACAAACTGGTGAAAATGTACATGCTAACAATGTTCCAGAGAATGAATAGAGCTCTGGCCCAGCTGCCGCTGCCGCAGTCGCTATTGAAAAAACTGGGATCATCAACACAGAGAGGTGGTTTGATTGTGGCAAAATCTTCCATAATGGCGTTCCATCCTTCTCCGAAAGACATGCGGAAGAGTAGGATCAATGCCTTCGGAACAGTTCGAAAATTTATGTTGTCGCTCTCATTTTCGCCAAACCTGGTGAGACCAAATGTTTGCGTCATGGCGATCGCAAAGACCAGGAACAAAACAAACCATGTGGCCAACAAGTTCCCGATGTTGGCAACACTAGCAGCAGCTGTCTTGAACAGTTGATCCAATGCATCGTTTCGTGGGATAAGCAACAAAACGATGGAGACGAGGAAGAGTTTGTGTAACTGAATGTATACCTGATATTGGAATCGTGTCAAGAGCAGCGTAGTGGTAACGAGGGTTCCGGAGATAACCACAATCGAAAATACGTCCCAAGAACTTCTCCTGAATCTTGCCCAGCTCAGTCCGACAATTCGCACGATGATGTTAGCTGCGTAGAATAGCGTACAAGCCAGGAAAGTGTAGGTCCTAACCGAATCCCACCAGAGTGGTTCCGGGTAGTATTCGACGAGTAACAATATCAAATGGAATACCAGCACAATAGTGACTGCGCGTTGCCAGCGCCCATGCTTCCTAACAGCTCGCTTGTAGCACCAGCCCTTGAATTTGCTTCCTTCGGTACTTGACGGCCTTTTTGAAGGTGCCACCTGCCGTAGAAGCTTCCGAAGCTCAAGCCATGATCGTTGATCTGCCGTTAGAAATGCTACACCTGTCTGTTCGGTGTAATTGCGCATGAAAACAGAGATGAAAAGCGTAAGAACGAATACAGTAGCGAGCAGATTGAAAATGACGAAGAAGATCGCGTTGCCCTGAGATGCGTAATCTTTTGGTTGAAATCCACGGCCAACAATAGACTCTGCACTCCACATCACATCCGTCCATCCTTCTTGGGAGACAATCTGGAAGAGGATGAAGAGCGAGCCACCGAAATTATCAAAATCGAAAAAGGGGTTCGATACTACTCGCGGCATAAGGATAGGCCAGTCGACACTAAATGGCGTGTTACTGAACTCGCCGAAACAGTCCGTGAGATTGACAATGCCATCAGACCCGTCATTACATGACATCAGCTTGCCATTGAATAGATTTACACCGTAAAGTGCAAACGGTATCAAGAGAGACAAAGAGACAAAAGCAGCCTGGAACAAATGTTAGCATTTCAGTTCCTGAAAGGGATACAGAGCACATACTGAAATGATTTTCCAGCCTCCGATAATGATCAGCGAGTGAAATGTGTTTCGAGCGCTATCACTAACATTGAGAAGTCTCAATGCTCGTAGTGCCTTGAATGCCCCTACAGCTCGTGACACTGCACCATCATTGGAAAGCGATGTGACGACGTTGATCCAGAATGTTATTAGTACAACGCCATCGATACCACCCCAAGAGCTCCTGAAGTAGGCATTTGGAGTCCAAAAGAAGCCATCCGCGATAACCTTGATCAATGCTTCCACAGTGAAAATAATTGCAAAGGCCATGTCTGCCCATACGAACCAGTTTCTGACGTTAAAGGTATGGGTCTCGAAATAAACTTTCTGGTATAGTGGTGTCGTTACACAGGCAAGCAGTACCATTGCCACAATGGCCATGTAGATGACAGCAGAGAAGGTATACCAGACAATAGTGTTAGGCTCTACACCGTCGATCCGTTCACTGCCTCGGCCAGGACCCACAATCTTTTGGCAGAGACGACGAAGTGGATTTGTGGGTCTGAATATGAACAAAGCATTGTTGTAATTTGGATGACGAGCCAAGAACTCACGCTGTGCTTTCTTGCGCTGGGAACTTGCGGACACGGCTTCTTTGGCCAGAGTCCTCGCATCGGCCGTTTCATCAGGACGGGTGGTAAATTGCATATTGGCATAGAATGGGTTAGGCTCTCGATTCCAGATGCGGCTTCTGAATTTCTCCCACAAAGTAGACGCGCTGCCAGTCTTAGGGGTCGTCGATTCTGCAGCGGGGGCACTGGCTGCAGACGGATCAGGCTCATTCAACATCTCGTCGTCTAGGAAGTCTTTCACAACCGCATCTTTGAGCAGCATCTCCATAGTGGCAGGACCATAGTCGAGAGGATCCTTGGTCGTTCTGCTCCGGCCGAATCGAAAAAGCGAGGAGAGAGATAAATTATTGGAACTACTTCCAAGCTCTTTTCTGTTCAGAAACGACTTGACCTGGTGCATTCGCTTCTCATCTTCCGAAACGTCGAAGTTCTCCTGGATGACAGCTATGAACATGTTCACCAGAATGAAGTTTGCTAGAATAAACCAGCCAATGAAAAAGACTGCGCCAATCCAGGCAGTGTTCCGAGCGGTGTTAGCTGCAGTGATGTTGTACAAATTTGTGGTCCAGTTCTCGCTTGACAATATTTGATACATGCCAAGAAAAGAGTTGTATATGGTGAAGAATGTGATTTCAATGGTGTTTCCTTGAGCGTCGGTTTGTGCCAATTCGCCTCGGAAGAGCTGGGCCGCAAAGATTGACATTAGGAAGGTGATCAAGAATACGAAGAGCATCAGATTGCCGATACCCTTTGAATTGCCTAAAACCAGTGTGATGAGTGATTTTGTGACAGGAACGGCGATAATAACCCTGTAAATCCTGACAATCTGGAAAACTGTGAGCCAAGCATATGGCTGACCAGAGTTTCGGATGGGTGGTATCAGGATAACGGAAGTAATGACTGCTAGAGCGAGGTCGAAAAGGTTCTTGTTCACCTGGAAGAAATTCCGCCAATCGACGGCGAATCGGACTAGAATCTCAGCTAGTAGGATCAATGTGACCACGATCTCGGAATTCTCAATAAACTGTGCCCGGTCTCTAGACATCGTTGCGCTGCGAAATGCTTGACATAAAAGGTCGTATGATATAACAATAATCCAGAACCAGTAAGTCTTGTTGTAGAATCGTTTGAAAGCGGTCTGTCGCTTTAGCGCATCAGTTTTCTCTGAAGGGAGCATGTCTTTGATCTGCGCTGCGAAGGCACTGGCTCGTCCTTCTTCCCGAATGACCTGGAATGAGGATGTAATGACTGCTATTAACAAATTGAGAAGCCAGAGGGTCATGATCACAATTCCCCCAGCGAAGAAGAGGGCTGCCGCGAGGTAGTCAGAATCAGTAGCATAGTACATGAGATCCGTAAACGTATTGGCCGTCATAACGACGAACACAAGTTCCAGAGATTGGAAAATATTGTCGAAGCTCATCGTCCCATTGAAAGGAAGTTTGTCTGGCGTGAGCTCCAGACACATGGATCCACGAGGACAAAGATATCCCTTGGAAGACCCGGCGCCAGGTCTGGTACTGTTGGGGTAACCAATCTGAAATGGCTGCGCGACTCCGCTTGCGTTCAAATATCCACCACAAAACTGTAATTGATTGATATAGGCAGTTCCAGTTGCATTCAAGGGGTCTGTTGGGTCGATCCAAACGCATTGGCGGTCAAAACTAGACTTGAAGCTCTGGACGCCAATGATAGCAAACAGGAGCCAGAAAAATCCAATGAGGAAGGAAACGTTTACAAGCAACGGTGTCGCTTTCTTCAAGCTCCGCAAAATGATCTACAGATTCATGTCAGCACAGTTCACCATAGGTTACAAACTACTTACAGCTGTACCATTCGTAAGCGCCAACAATCTCAGGATACGAAGGCAGCTTATCATTCGAAAGATGTAAACATGAGAAGAATTCTCGTATCCGCTTATGCTCATGCCGCATGCTATCCAGAACGCGACAACCGCCAAGAAGTCTAATCTGTTAAAAGAGTGTCGCAAGAACGCACGTCTAGCGAGCTGTAAACGCTGGGCTTGCTCAACAGTGCGGATTGATTCTCCCTGAATTGCTGTGAATGATCGAATTACTGTCTGGCCCCCCAAGGATGGATTCCGAGGAGCTCTGAGAGACGAGTTCCTTTGAGGCTTGAAGACAGCATGGTATTTGTCGAAAAATGTGTCTTTGATTCCACTCTTGTTCTTCCTTGTACTATATTCGGCAGCGTTCATGAAGAATCCAGACACAACAATTCGAGCAACCAGCTCTAGAGTGAAGATGATAAAAAGTCCGAATGTGGCGTAGTCGATCAATGATTCGCCCCAGCGCGTTGGACGTGGGTGCGTGTACACACTCTTGGACGACTCGACTGCTAGAAGAATGGTCTGGATGACGATGAGAATCAAAATAGCAGGTTCGGTCAGTGGATACACAAGAGCATCACAAAGCTTGTTTCTTATCTTGCTTTCGGGAGAGAAAATTCCCAGTGTCTTGCCTCGTAAGGGGTTGGGAGGTTTTTCTGGCTCTACTACAAAGCTTTGCTGCGGTTGGGCTCCGCCAAAGAAGCGGATAGCTTTCTCAACAGGCGCAGTTGGAAGATTTTGATGATAGTTCGGACCTGGAGCTAGAGGATCTGCTTTGTGCTTAGGCTGAAATCTGGTCTCGGATTCATCACTCAAGCTTTCCATAGTGTTGATGGTCTCTGGCGTGCTACCCTCCCTTGCCCTAGCAGACGCCCTTCGGGCCTCTCGACGAGCGCTTGCTTCGATCAGCTCTGCCTCGCCGCTCAAGTTGACCACACGCTGTGACATCGCTCTGACCATCGATCCTGCTTTAAGCAGAGCTCCTGATGCATTGGAAGGCGACCTTGACCGCGTTCGTCCATCTGGGGTCAGGGAGTTGCCATAGTTGTGTCCTCCAGACCGTACTCCTGCTTCTGGATCCTCCAGATTATCTCCCAGCCTGGAGCTCCTGCTGAACTCCGCTTCTGTAGTATCGAATGCGACACTTTGGAAGCTTGATCGCGTTCTATCGTGTCTATGGGGACCAGGAGTGACTGAAGCACCACTTATCGGCTGCAGTGAATCAGGGTCCGTCAGAGGCATTTGGTCGGATTCAGAACCAAAATATGAAGCCTGAGGTTCTTCTGGAAGTCCATTACCATAAGGGGATATCGAATCAAAGTGGTCGTAGTCCGCAGACCCGTATGAAGGGGTGTATGTTCGTGGAGCGTGCGAAACGCTGATATCTGGGACCAACAGTCCTGCAAACCCCATAGCTGATTGGAAATCACCAGGATTTCCAACTGGCGATACAGGAGTTCCAATCTCGTCTTCTGCCAGCCGTCTTTGCTGCGTCGGCACTGTCAAGGCTGGCAAGCCAGCCCGATCCCTCTGTCTTTCTGTTGGACTAGGAGAGGTATTCCCTAGTCTCTCATATCTAGGCCCATTACCACCACCACTTGTCGGCCTCGAGCCACCACTCAACAGACTTCTTCCGCGCGTATGCCGTCTCCCTCCATCTCCAATATCGGTAGAATCGGGTGGCCGTGTCAGGTCTCGCAAAGGTATCGACTGTGGAGGGGTCGAGGGCTGCCCATTATCCTGGGAATTTGCTGGAGGCATTGTGACTTGCGCCTCGGACCCGAAGGCCTCTGGGTCACAGGTGCAGGATTTTCAATTCGACCCGTGGTTGCTATCTCGAGTCCAGCGAGCGTGAAAATGCCGCGATTAAAACAGCGCGCGCGCAGCTTGCGTATCAGTCAAGTTGTCATTATTATTGGCGCATTCGCATGTGATATTTGAACAGTCGTGAGAATTGTTCCATCGACTATTCTCTTCACTGGCTAAAAGACTAAAAGAGTGACGAGTTTCTGCTTGCTGGCTGGGGAATCGGTAACTGAAGGAACTGGCGGCGATGATGTTGAGTTTGAAATGGTTCTGTAACAACCATTCTTTTGGTCTGTCCCCGTCCCTCCAACACGACTTGGCCCGAACCACAGGTCAGGCAGGTAGGAGGTAAGGTAGGTACGGTAAGCAAGTTTGGCTGCACAGCACAACACAGCCTGGTCTTGCCTGTATAACCTGGCACCACCGTTGGTTACTGGCGCCCTGCAGCCTCGACTCTAGGGGGCTCGGTGGAGTGAAGTGGAGTGGCTTACGGGTACGCTAGGCCCCTATTGGGGTTGCCCAGGTACCTATTTTGGTCCTGTTGTCCTGTTATAGGTAGGTACCTTAGTGTTCCTACACAGGGCTGTGGCTGTGGCTACCTACCTACCTCAGGTACGGCATTGGTGACTTGAAAGCAATAATCTACAGGACCAACGGCACCAACTTGGACTTTGAGAGAGAACGGGTCGAGGATATTAGACTAAGCAAAGCTACCGTAATGATTCAATACGAAGATGATCAAGCCTTTGTATTGTGAGATCTATGTCCTCGACAGCTGTCCAGCAGAGCAGAGCTTCGGAAAGATAGGTAGATACCTCAGTGATTAATTGATTCATTGATCGGTAGACAACGTACCTATATATTTATCGTACTATTAGGTGAGATCTTACCTTAGTCCCGATGACTTTCGAAAGTCGAAGAAAGAACTATACATATATCTTTTTGACAGCCTGTAACGTTGACGATATATTGAAAAAGATCGGTTCGTATTGTAGGAACGCACTTTATGTTCCAGCTATTGACTCTACAGTTTCTTGATAAGAACCTTATCTACCATTGACATGGAATGTACACAAGGTACTATATGTTGCCCTGCGAGAGCTTTCAGTACCTACCTACCTACCTAGGTAACACATGAATCTGTCGACTCGCACCTGGAATATATCTGGGAAGATGTTCTAGACATTCCCTTCGCAACAGATTTAATATGAATTGTTGCCCACACTGAGAACAATGAAAGAACACTACAATGCGTGCCTTCAAGAATGCGAGGCTATCCAAATTCATCTTCAGCAAGCAAACACTTCCCTAGGTAATAATTGGCACTTACTGAAGTCATCAAATACTTGTACGACTTGCAGATAATACTTTCCTTAATGTCCGATAATATCTTCCGCAACATTGAATGAAAGGTACCTAGGTACGTTCTTTCAAATATCTGACGACTTGATGATTATGAAAAGATCTTGCATCGCTGGTAAATAAACTGGATCCGCTGCGATGTAATTGATGCCCAAGATCCGTCCCGTCTTCACGATATCTCCACGTGATCAGCCCGCTAGTACAATAAATGGAGTTCACCAGATTACCGGCGCGTTCACTGAAATTCGATCGAACACGCGCAGAGCACAGTAGCACCATTCAATTGCTACACCTCAACACCAAATTTGAACACGTACACGCCAAACGATCGACACTTCAGTCATCCTCCACGCAACGATATTTTGCATAATTTGCGAGAGCTACATCACTTCGCGAGGCGCCTTTCAAGATGGTCTCCTCCAGGAAGCGAGGACGACAGGAGATGGAGGCCGTTGAACCTCCCAAGGAACCCAGCATGTTGGAACGCATTCGAAATATGTGGGAATTCGCAAATCTTGCACAGTACATCTTCACATTCGGTCGAGCAGTAAAGATAGACGAGAACCTAGACATCGAGGTACGGTTTCCCCTTCGGATCCCAGTTTCTCGACCGCATCTCGAATACTGATATATTTGTATAGGACTTGGAGATGGAATGTCTTAAGCCCCAGTCTACGGTCCTGGCAGAGATCGGCCTCGCGCTCCTTAAGTTTGTCTCTTCCCATAGGGGCCTCACGTATGTTCTCTTCGCGCTCTTCATGTGTCTAACCATCTAACGATTCATGTACAGTCCCGAGATCTTCGACGAATATACCCGCAGGCAGTATGTTGCAAAGGCACCAGATCGAAACCCATTCGGCATCGAAGAAGAGCCAAAGAGTTTCAATGACTTTGATGTATTTCAAAAGGTGCGTTTTTCAACAGTTTGGGTTGAGAGTGTGCTCACCAAGGTTCACAGATCCGAATTCTACAACAGCTCACCATATGGACCATGGGTAATCCCGATCGTATCCGAGAGCGGATGGAGGAACAAAAGGATACCGAGCAAACTTTATGGGTATGTAGGGTACCCAGTATGATTTCAGACGCTGCGACTGACAATCCATCAATAGAGAATCGAGCCCTTTGGATGGGATGCCGACGATCGCTCATACATTGTGCTTGATGACAACCGTTTGTACCGACGTACGGACCCTCCCCCACAACCTCCTCCTGCTGCGAAGCGAAAGAAGAACAGTAAGAAAAGTAAAGCTTCCAGACGAGCGAGCAAGCGCAGAAGAGTGTCCGAGGCAGTAGAGAGCGAGACAGAACAGGTCGATGAAGCCGAGGCAGAAGACGACGACACTTTGGGGAAAGAAGATCATGGTTTTGGAGGTATGATCTGGGAATGTATTGCAATTACCTTGGACGAGTTCAACACCTTCATAGCTACCATGGACAAGACTCGGGACGCGAATGAGAAGATCCTGAAGAAGCGAATTGTCGACGATGTTTTACCTCTACTTGAGAAGCAAGAAGAGTCCAGGAAGCGAAAGCAGCTGCAGAAGGAGCGCGAACTGCTCAACTTGGAGAAGCTTGCCACCGCGAAGAGATCTAGCCGAATCGCTGGCAAGATGGAGCTACAGAAGCACGAGGAGGAGGAGCGTGAAGCAGAGCGCAAGAAAGCTGCAGAAATTGTAATGGCCAAGAAGGAACAAGAGAAGTGGCAAAAGTTAGAGAAGGAGAGAGAGTCTAGGATGCAAACCCGAGAACAACGTCTGAGGGAACGCGATGCCCGGCGTATTCTGCACGAGGAGGAGCTCGCCAATCTGTCAGACAACAGCAAGAAGATTGAGTCTGGAGAGGGAAGACTTTCAGAACGCCATATCAAAGCTGAAATTGAGCGGAAGAAGAAGGCCTTGGAGGAACTCGAGGACGAAGAAGACTGGATCTTTGATTGCATCTGCGGAGCCTATGGGCAAATCGATGATGGCACTCACAGCATTGCATGTGATAAGTGCAACATCTGGCAACATAGCAAGTGTGTAGGTGTCAAGGAGTCAGATGCGGACCGAGAAGATTTCACATTCATATGCCAGACTTGCCAGCGTCGTGCAAAGGATGCCGAGCGAGCGAAGAACCAACCTCCGATCAAGATTAAGATCAATCGACCCGGCTCGTCTTCATCCCAAGCAACACCCAAGCCAAACGGGACTCCAACGGCCGTTCCTCAACCTAATGGAAACCCAGCACCGGGATCCTCGCCTGTGAAGGCTGGATACTCATCCCCTGCTGCTCACGTATCACCGATACAATTTCCAAAACAGAATGGACGTTCAAGTCTCCAGTCAGGATTTCCCTCTCTACAGAACACTTCGGCGCAGCAGCAACCAATACTGCAACCTCCACAAGTAAATGGCTATCAAGTTTCGCCACAGCGTCCAGAGCAGCGTACTGCGGCTACTCCCAACGCCAGTTATACTGGACCATTCGGACCCGCCCAGGCGAATCGTGGTAGCCCATCTCTATCAATCTACAACGGCTCGAGGCCATCAAGCTCACACGCATTTTCTTCACCACATCCACAGAGCCCAACTAGTCTGCCTCCTCCAGCACAACCGCCCACGTATACATTCACCAATGGTAGTGCTTCAAAACAGGACGGACCGACCCAGGCTCAGGTCCAACCTGAAGCTAGCAGATCCGCTCCTGTACGGGGCACTCCAATGGCCTCCGGAAACTACGTCCCTGGCACAGCATCTTCATCTCACATGATGAATGGACCTCGTCCAGGTTCAAGTGATAGTGGGCATCGCCGAAGCTCCTTCAACATGCCATCACCACTTTCGGGAGTACCACTGCTTACTCCAAGTAATAAACCATTCCTCCAGACGACGGCGATCTCCAACAGCTCGTTCGAAACGGCCGCAGCAGGCACAGAACACTTCCAGTCGTCTCCCCCACACCCAGCTCCCAATTCGCCAGCCCTACCACCGACTGCCACCGACTCTGGCCACGCTTCTGCATTGCCCTCTGCTACCACTGGTCTCTCTCCCACCAAGCACTCGCCTCCAAGATCGGTCTCCAATGGAAGTTTTGGTTCGGCAACTCCTTCGATCCTTCCACCAGTCGCATCGCTATCTCCGAGCCCCAGACAGCAAAATCTGTCGCCTCCGATCAAGCCAGCAGAAGCTCCGAGACCCAGTGGCCAACTTGCAGGTCAATGAGACTGTGCGAGGTACAAAGAGCTCTGTATCTGAATGGTGCGAGAGCAGAATATGAATGGCTTTTTGCACAGGTTCTCAGCGCTCGTTTCTTTCCCTGCTGGATCAGGTCCGCCATGAGCGAGATTCAGGTCTTACGTGGTCCACAATATATCCCCCCTTCTTACGATCATCCATTTCGCAAAAACTTGGGTTTAGCGCATGGAGAGAGTTCTGCACATTCAAGTAATGAGCATGCACGAATCGCAGGACGAACGGATTTCTGGATGTGCACGTGTAAGAAACCTGGGTTCTGTTTCCTTACGAGCAAGAAGCAAGTAAAGACGTGAAGTCCTCATGGTTCAGGCGCGTGTAACGGTAGGAATTTGCGCATAGCCCGCGGTGTTTTCGGAAAGACATAAATGATTGATGCAACAGACAGTCAGGAAGTTTGGTGCGTAACGTACCTGCCTGCATTTGGAATTTGGGCATGAAGACAGATAAGATAGACAAATGAATGTATTGAATAATGTAATCTATCTATGCATCCTCTCTTTCATCACTGTGCATATGTTTCAGGTAATTTGCAACGAACTACAATGAGGTCTTTGTCGTTTGCAGGCTTGCACCTCTGCCTTCTAAATGCAAAGGCCATGATGATGGGAAATCAAGAATACCATCCTCTCTCGTCCCATATCTAACCACCTGCCGATATCAAACAGCCGCGCAACTACCGGTACCGGCCCCATACTTAGTTTTAGTTCCTCATCTCCCAACTTCCGCCCGGGATTTCTCCCCCACAGTTTCGTCCCCGGAAACAAACGATTACTTACCGAGAACAAACGCTCAAAAGGCAAATACCTTAGGTAGGTAGGTCAATAAACAAACGAACAAGTGAAAGTGCGGAGATGAGAAGTAGAAATTCCTCGGTCAAGGGATGATCGTGATCGCATGTCGATTTGGTGATGCTTGAATATTGGTGCGAGGCACGTGGAGATCAGGGCCAGGAAACCGGAATTCTGGAAGCGAATGTTGTGATCCGTACTGAGGTAGAGGGCCCTTGCGAGGTATCGAGGGGCGCAGCGGCGAGAGATCATGTGGTTGTGTATTGAGATACGGGGAGCATATTTATCATATCTAGCAGGAAAACTGGAATCGGGGTGGAGTAGGTGGTTCCCGAGGTGCGTTTGTACCTACAGTGCTGAGCCTTCTACTTGGGCGATGATGGTGTTGTGTAAAGGGACGTAGATATGCGCCCAAGGATATTTGAATGTTATTACTGTCGACTGTCGACACCTATGAAGTGCTTCGAAATATCTTATGTACAGGCGCAATTTTACACGTCTGTGTTCTAGACAAATGGAAAATAAGTAGCGGGTAAAAAAAGACAAGCTCTAGGAGGCAGTAAGCATGGACAGAGGAGGAATGATGGAACAATAATCAGCAGATTCGTAAATAGGTCAAAGGTACGACCAAGTTTCGTGCGAGATCACTTGCTGTCATGGGAGGCATCTCAGCCCCAGAATCAGCTCAGCTCAGATCAGCCCAGCACCAAGCTTCCTTCAAACCACGAGCTCACCAACTCAACAACCCAATCCACCGTCTCACCGACTCACGAACCCAATGTATCCACCTACGCCATACAGGAGTGCAGCCTCCTCTGGCCAGACCAGATAATACCAGGCAATTCCATGGTATGCCAGTCCTGCGCCTGAGACACGAACGGTGAAACAAACGTTATAGACGCTGGACCGCTACCGCAGGAAGCCGCTACCCATGCTGCCATATCATAAATTCGCTCCACAGAGCATTGATTTCAACTTTAGCAAGCCAACCTAGCATATGCAGTTGTGTAGCTTGAACGGTTCCTGCCAGAAGAATTGCTTGTCCATGTCTATGTCGATGTCCACTCGGCAACTTACTTACGTACCGGGCATGGCATGGCAGGCTTGGCGATCCGTAATGAAGCTTCTAAGTACCTTGTCGGTAGTCAAGGCAAGAATCTGGCGCGCTACATGCGGCCGGAGATATCTCCGTGTTGGGTACCCGTGAAGGTACCTTGGTACTTACATATAAATGCATCGGGGCTCGCCTGTTTGTTTGGAGATGAGATTTTGCTAACAAAACATCTGCGATGCAAATAGGCTGCAATTCGATGCATTGTAATGTGCTGTTCCTGGCGGCCCGCATCCTCACAAGGATGAAGGCTGATAGACGGGTAGAACCGGAAAAGGTGTAGAAGACCAATCTGCATTCCTCAAGCCCCAAAACAGTAACAAGTTATGAGAGGCCCAATATGAGACAGACAGATTGGTGTAACACGACCCTACAAGCATTCCTCGTTGCCGGCTGTTGCGACCGAGATCGCTGCTTTCTCTCTTCATGGCCCCCATACTAGCAGTGTCTCGCTTCTGCGAACTGTGCAGTTGTGCGAACGAACTGGTGGAGGGAGCTTTAGCATGGTAAGAGGAGATCAACTGGAAAAGGGAGGCCCGCTTGTAGCCTGTTTGTATTCACTGCAAGCCTCGACAGACGGGAACCGTAATCTTAACCTTGTACCTGCCTACCAACTTACCTAGTACTGTCTTGTTCTGTCAGAGATGCAGAGTGTGATCTATGGTACTGGGCCACTAAGCTTGGTTCCTTGATTGATGACTTTGACCCCCAGACGCCCAATCTGCCACTGAACTGAATCGAAATATTGCCATGCAGTTCTGACGCAATCTTTGTATGGAAACTGTTGTACTGTATTGAATGCGCATTCGTATGTCAGTCTGCACATTCTGGATTCCGATTATGCTCGCAGAAGTGGTCGTGAGCCGCATGTGTACGGAAACAGGTGGTTGGCCGAAAGCAGGAGCATCATTCCCTCGCCAATATCGCCTATTTCGTCCATTTCCTTTCACGAGAGAGGCAAACTCGAATACATAAAGCTCAGCAGGAATATCCTTTCTTCCAAGCTTTGATTTCAAAACAAAGACGCAACTTACAACCTTTGCTGCGTGGACGCTGTAGATTCCTTCCCTTCACAGTCGGAGTGCTTCAGCCAAAGCAAGAGCTCTGAGCTTTATCATTATTTTCTTTTTGTTGACACATCATCCATTACCCATCCCGATCGACAAAGAAATCTTCTCTTAGACTCAGAGAAGCCTCAGAGCATAGGCTTTGCGGTCGCGGTCTCGGTCTCGGTCAACAAGCGTCAGGCGTGTTGGACGCTGGAACCTCGCATTATAGGTGCTCACTGCTGGCGGTCCCAGAACATCTGTGTCTGCCAGGGAAAGGTGCCACCGCTGCGAGACGGGTGTCCGCTATAGGTTCGTACCAAATTCTCTGATCCTGCACCAGCCGAGAGCAAAGACAAACCCGTCTCTTCTCCCGTCTGATTCATTTCTCAGACCTAGAAAGTCTAATGACCTTTACTTCAGGATAATTTTCCTCTGCCAAAAGAACATCGCTAGATCTTCTTTCCTTCCAGAAGCTTGAGATAAGCATCGGGAGTTGCCTCACTGGTCTCACTTCAGCGCCGATACTCTCACCCGCATTTGCTGCACCCACTAGAACCACTGAACGGACGGCCAGCCAGCGTATACTTGAAAACTTGCATCTGTTGTGGTACTCATCAATTCGAATCAGCCGAAGGTGGAGAGATACAGCTCAGCAGGTCAAAAAGATCCTCTTAAACACCACATCATCGCGCAGCTCTCGAATCATAAAGGCCCTTCGTAATAAAGCTTTGTCAACTTGGCTCTGCCACAAAGCTCCCTTATAACGGCAGTAGTTCAGGCTCTTTGATTCTCAGAGAGATCCGTCCTTCAAATCGTTGAGGCTTGCTCTTCAACTCTCATCATCAACCCAATGTCACGCTCTCCGCCACCCCCGAATGATGGCGAGATCCTCCCACACAATCTCCACCGCCTCATGCAGCACAACAATAACACTTCGTACCCACAAGAACAGCATTACGATGACGGATCCCAAATGCACTCGCAGTACGGATCTCCCATGCCCCGTCAAGATGACGGATACTACCAGCAACATCCAAGTTATGGTTACGAGCAAGGAATGGGGAACCAATACGTAAGAACTCGACGCCCTGTGCTGTCGAAAGGCTTACTAACATTCGAAAGGATGGCTATAACAGGCACATGTACCAAGATCACTACAGCACACCCGCAACGTCGCCACCCACCCCTTCGATGGGCTCAAGAGATATGTTGCGGACGAGAAGTGGCTTGGGTATTCAGAGAGGCCAGCAAAACCTGCGACCTATGCCAGAAGGACGGTCACGAGTGACGAAGTCGCCCAAACCAAAAAAGGTCAAGGCCCAGAAGGCAAAGGCAGAGAAGAAGATTGCAAAGCTCGAAAAGCCACTAAGCGAACTGACGAAAGACTGGGACCACCTGCCCATCGTCGATATCGAAGCGTATGTGAACCGATCCGCAGAAGACCGAAGAAAAGAAGTCGAAACTGGGAAGATCCCTGGCAAAGTCAAGCGTCCAATGAACTCGTTCATGTTGTACAGAAAGGCATATCAAGGACGGACGAAAGACTGGTGTCTGCAGAACAACCATCAAATTGTCTCCCAAGTTTGCGGTGATAGCTGGCCGCTGGAACCTGACCATATCAAGGACCAGTACAGCGAATGGGCTCGACTTGAGCGAATCAATCACCAGAATGCACATCCAGGGTACAAGTTCTCGCCCAGCAAGCCAGGAGCTGCGAAGGCGTCCAAAAGAAAGGTTTCGGAGGAGCCTGTCACTGAGGATTCTGACTTGGACGACTACGAGTGGCAGAACAACTCGAAAAGAGGCTCGAAGAAACATCGCCCATCTCCCAGGATGATGCAGCAGCCTGTTGCATACCCCACGACCGAATCGGCGCATCAATACACAACCAGAAATGACTCGATGGAGCCAAATTTCCACCCCTCATCATACCAAGCCAACAATCCTGGACGGCCCCTCCCAGTCCAGTACGAGAATCCACGTCGCGGGGAATACTACCAGCAGATAACCCACAACAATCCAGGCCAGATGGGCGTCGAAGATGTCACTTTCAAGAGAGCGAATACCCCTGGTCCACACGCGTACCTCGGACTCCCAGGCGGCAACCAGTTTGACTTGATGGGATACCAACGATATCAATCGACGCCAGCACCCGAGTACAGAGTCGATCCATCTTTGATAGGTTATGACAGCCAGTCCTTTAACGGCAGCAGTATGAACAATGATGGTCTGCCCAGTACTTACTACGACGAGAGCAGCAACGGTGATCATCACCAGTGGGAGGCTCCATTCGCGGCTCAAGAACAAGACAATTTGCCGTTCATTGATCCTGCTCTGGGCCATGATGGCTCTCAGATCCAAGACCCACATGCTCATATGTTGAAAGGCAATCAAGAGGGATGGCACGTCGAGAGTTTGCCAGATGGTGAACAGTTCAACAACTGGATGGATGAAGTTTGAAGTCTGAACGGTGACTTGCCAGGTGTTTTTTCTGGTCGGTAGTGTTGTATGTATCTGTTACCACGAAATTGAATGGCTGGAGTTTTGTGCATTCGGATTGGGCCTAGGCTAGAAATGGAGAGGGAAGATTGAGCATTTTCGGCAAGGCAACATTGACGGAGTCGATTGTTTGATGGTTGTGTCCTGGCATTTTGGATGGCGTTTCTTGGTCCTCGGACGGGGTAAAACAGGACATCTTGGATAGATACCCCGATATTGCATATGTAGTAATTGATATTTCTCCTCGAGTAAACCTTCTCGAGTATGGCCAATCGTCTTGTGAATTTGTGCTGAGATTCTTGATTAATGACCAGTGCTCTTCACAGCCGAATTAGGAAAGCTCATTTCCCTGAGTAAAGTACTCTCGCATCTTCCCGACTATCCACATTCCAACCTACGGAGGCTGTTTTCTGAAGGCGTCGGACCCGAGCGATGTGAATCTCTGCAGCCACAAAATCGGACACGATAACAGCAGCTGTATCACTCGACTCAGGATTCCTAAGCCAAATGTCTTTCGACATGGGAGGGAGCTCGGTGTGAGCGGGTAACAAAGCCATTGTTCATGCAAGTAGCCGCGAAGGTATTCCAAAGACGCCAATCACAAGCTAACAACAGAAGTTCGAAATCATGCACAAAGTCATTCTTCAAGCGTAGAACTTGAACTTCGTGTTCAAAAGGGTCTATCTACGATGAGATGACTAAAGCAATCATAGTTATGACTTGGAAGTGATGTTGTAAAAGACTAGCTCTTAGTGCCAAGAGCGCTTATCACTTAGTGGCATACTGTAAACGCGCCGCGTCCTTCAATGTGTTGATGTTGACCCCGTCGCGACTTCCCCTCCAACAAGGCTGAGATTTATGCTCATTGATTTTTCACTTACTAGGTAACATTTCGGTTGATTGCCTCCAACTTATCTGACGGGCCGTTTTACTTGCAATTGCCTAAGTGCAAGTACTGCCTCAGTGTCTCTTAGCAATTTCAATGTACGGAGATCTGGGCAACAAGCTTGTAAAGTCACAACCACGCATCAATTGGAGCATTTCTTTCTGACAAAAGGCCCCAGGTGCAAAATGCAAAGCGCACCCAGAAACTCGAGCACCTCCCACCCTACCAGACAGAGACCGTTCGCGCCGTCACACGCGAGGTCCGCGACCTCGACAAAGACGTCTCCAACATCCTCTCCTCCTTCTCCGGCTCCTTCGAACCATCCGCCAACCCAGCCACAGCCTGCACGCTGCTCGTGAACCATCTCTGTATGCGGCGGAACAAGAGATGTCTACTTGCGTACCATAGGACGCGGACTGAGAAATTGGAAGAGATGGTTTGGAGTGGGAGTGATGTTGCGGATTTGGCGGCGGTGCCGAGT
>JACBAH010007554.1:0-37263 GCA_014282315.1 Neospermospora avenae
CATCATGCATCATTTGGTTTCCCGCCCGCTGTTGCCCTCCAATCGGAATCCCGGGGGTGAGACTTTTGGGTGGACTGCCAAGGGTGGGCAGGGCTCGTTGGGGAATTAGGCCGAGGACGTCGGTGTATTTCCCTTTCGAGAATGCACCACGTGCGTTGCCTTGCCCCTCACGAAAATTACACAACAGTCGAGAGTCAAGTCAACATCTGGTGATCCATCAAGCGAGTGTTTAAATCAAAGTGTAGTGTCTCGGGTGAACAGTTCCATTAATGAAGGCACCATAGCGTTGTGAAGTTAGCTACCGAATTACCTCCAAAGCAACGTTCTCGACCCTCTCGATGGATTTCTGAAGTTCGATCTTGAGGACCCCGGCGCCACCGCAATATCGCAACCTTTCGATCTCAATGACACTCAAATCTCTTCCAGCCAGACTCGTTCCATTCTCCAGAGCAATGAGATCAACCCTTACAGTCACTACTGAAAGTCCACAAGTCTCTTCAAGAGACACCGAAACGACAGCGCAATACCTCGACCCTCTTCAATGACACTCCAATCCCTTGCAGCCAGAACCATTCCAAGCTCCACGAGGACTATGTCATGACTTTGCCCCCTGACCGAACCATTCCAAACTCCAGAGCAATGTCATGACTTTTCTCCTTGAATTTCCAGCCTCAAATCAAAGTAAATCCTTCCCAACCCAAAACCCCAAGCAATGTCATCATCTCATCTCCTAACACTGGAAACCCGAGCCCAAACTTCCAACCACACCAAGCCACACCAAGTATCCGCACCTCAAATCAAGTCAATCGATGGAATGAGAGTCGTTGAGATGTTTGACGCCAATCAGTTGAATCTCGGATCGAAGACATTGTATCCCGAGTCATCGTACGTAACAACCGGATTAACAGGGTCGAAATCATGATGAATCCAGCCCTTCTCAATCGCCTTACAAATCGCAATATCTCTCAAATAGCCCACATCCCGCGCCGCGTCCGTGACCACCTTCATGCGCCGGGCGTCGTCTCCGGGATGCGGTCGGTACTTGTGCACAACGCTGTGCGCGTTGTTGATCTCCTTGCTCCAGTCGTCGGCGCTGACGTTGCCCGGCGGGTTGCCTCTCCAGGCCGGCTGGTGGGAGACGCTGCTGCTGACGGCCCGGAAGAGAGCGGCGTTCTGGCGGAGGGGGGTGTACGGGAGTGGCCGGTTGAAGGGCCCGATTGTCGGGGCTACGCCGTTGTAGGCGGCGAGCTTGAGCTGGCCTCTGACGAGGAGGGCGTCTTCGATCATGTTTGCAATGCCGCCAAGCGGCACCGCAGGAGCTGGTGGTGGTGGAGGTGGTAGAGGTGGTGCTGCTTGAGCAGGAGCGGGAGCAGTAGCAGGAGCAGGAGCCGGAGCAGCTATAGCATATTAGTATTCATCATATCAATATCTGGCTGGGAAATATTTACTATCATCCTCGCCCATCTCCGTATCATCATCTGCTGGTGCAAAATCACCGTCTGGAACATATTAGCTTTTTATCATAGGAGTATCTAAGAATGACTTATTCACCAGATCCCATCTCATCATCACTATCCTCATCCTTATCTTCATCCTCAACCCACCCCAAGTCCATACCCCTCAACTCATCCTCGCCATCGACGCCAACCGCCCTATGAAGACCCTGCACCGCAATCACCGAATCCAAATTCCACACCTTATCCTCCACCTGTCTCCCATCCACCCGCAACCCCGACATAGTACAGTAGTGGATATCCAACCCCGTATTCCTCGTCTTCCAGAAATTAGCCCGAACCAAATCCTTATTCTCGGCCTGATATCTGAACACATCAGGCATCTTCCTGTTCCGATCGCCCTCGTAAAAGCGACGAAGAGACTGACAAGGCAACTTTCCGAGAGGGACGCGGCGAACGCCCCAGTTCCAGGCGTCGCGGTAGGTGTCGTACCCTTTCTGGATGGCGAGGACCTCGACTGGGAGCGTGGGGTTGATGGTGTAGGTTGGCATGTAGAGACGACGACGAGCCTTTGCTGCGTCTGCGCCGGGGAGGATGTTAATGCCCATGGAACCGAGGCAGGCATCGAGATAGCCTTGCATTTGATGTCGAAGATCCTGAGAAAATAGCATTTAGCTTCTTTGTTCACGGAGTCTTCGTAGCATTTTGTCAAGCAGGAAGGACATGGGATGGGAGAGGCTTACTGTGATGACTTCCTCCCTATACGTGAAGTTATCCTCGTACACTTTCTTCTCATATGCATCGAAGGTTACGGCTTCAAAGCTTCCTTTGGCCAAGTCTGGTCTGTAGAGGCGTCGGAATGTGGCCATCATTCTTCGTTGGAGCACCAATTCGTAGTATCTCTCTTGCAAATCCCAATTGAGGGATAGTGCCTGCAAGCCTGACCACGCAAGATTCGTGAGGTCTCCACGGTAGTTGGCTGGGGTGATCATGAACGACATTTCGAAATTGGAAGTTGACATGTTGTGTGGAAGTGTGATGTGGAAGTGTAATGTGGAAGTGTGATGTGAAGGTCCGATGTTATTTGAGAAGACTCAAGATGTGTGAAGAGAGTGGAAGTAGACGAAGGAGTCGAGGCAGTTGAAGGTAATCGAAGAGACTTGAAGTAATCGAAGAGATTTGAAGTTACCGAAGAGACTTGAAGTAATCGAAGAGACTTGAAGTAACTGAAGAGGCTTGAAGCAATCGAAAAGACTTTAAGTAATTCAAGAGACGTGAAGTAGTTGAAGACACTTGAAGTAATCGAAGCAGCTTGGGAGACTTGAAGAACTTGAGTACAATTGCAGTAATTTAAGAAGACTTGATGTCAAGTAAAGTGATCGAGGTCGAAGAAGAGAAGACAGTAGTATGAGTGGCGTTGTGTTGCGTTTTTGTTGTATGTTGTAAAAGGAAGAAGGTCTCTCGGCGGAGGAAGCTGGGAATTTATAGACTGTGGGTGGTTGTGGACAGGCAGAGATTTCGCGCTTTCCGAAAGCGGTTGCCGTGTGCAGGCCTGAAATTGGATACCTGGGCAGCTGTTACTATTGTGGGTGACTAGAAGAAGGCAGAAGAAGAAAGAGATGAGTGACTAACGAGTTAGGGCTAGGGTTGTTCTCGCTATTCGAGAGGGATGTCATTGGAAAGGGCAGAATGATGCAATGGACAGCAGAAGAAGTGTGGACTCAGTCGGTTGTGGGCGTTTAGAGAATGTCACAAGCAGATATTTCACTGTATCCTCTCCTCTGAGCGTTTAGAAGAGAGTTGATGGCTAGTTAATAAAACTAGAGAGCGTCAGGGAGATAGAACAGGTGTGAGTATTGCTGGATTTTCTGCTCTCTAAAGGCAGCTGCCACCACGCATTGCTGCGAAGCTTGATAGGACTTGAGCTATCTTGAAGCTTTCCAGAGGCATATAGTCTTTTGAATTTGGTGCTAATTTCTGTTGCTTCAATTTATAGCCTCAAATCCTCTCTTCAAATCTTCTGCCTCGGTGCCTTGACCGTACCACCACACTACAAAGCCTTCATTGTTTCCTTGTCTTGTCCCTCTGAACATTGACCTACGCTCCAGATGTGGGTGCTTCCTAATGTGCTTTCGATCGTTTGAGATCCTTCATGAGCTTCAAGCCAGATTATGCCCTAAAGATATCGCTTTCTGTGTAGGATGTTTCGAAGATTGAGCCTTATGACTCAAGTACCTGTCTCGATCTCGAATGAGATAACCTAACAGGGTCAGCTTAGGCACTTAGATCTTCATAAAAGAGGGTAGGAAACTCACCTATGGCAACCAGTGTCGCATTTGTACGTCCAGGAGCAGTCATGTCGTGCCTGCTGCCCTCTTCTTGGGAGCCAAAATGCGTATTGTGTCACCTGGAACACTGCAAAGGATTGAGAGAACAGCAGACGCACCTTCTTTTCTACGCCCAGAACGACTGAAGTCGAACTAGATCTAAATACTCCCAGTCCCATCTAGCGGTGCAGTTTCTGCAAGAAAAGTGAACGTTATTAGGCATTGCGTCCTAATGCCAGCCCAAGGGTTCTCCTTTGCACTCAGCCGAGCTGTGCCAAGAGCGCTGCGAAAATCTCTGCACGCACCAACACAGCCCTATCACCTCTGTAAACACGCTTCTAGAGCATCGAAACAGGTACACTAAATCAAGCACTTGATTCTATGCAGAATTGTCAAAGACAGTGCTTCGTCAATTGGCTCTTGTTGTTTTGATTTCTCGCCTCTCGAAGCGATCCAATGAGAGGCCCTCGCTTCGAACCGAGAATTTCATGCCAACACAACACCCTTTAGTGCGCAATGAGTAGACTGACACTATATCAAAGTCTGGAAGGCACTTCTTACAGACAGACACTGTAACAATAATTGCGTGCATGAATTCCCGGATAGAGCACATATAAGGGTGTGGGGCTCCCTTGGCGATGCTAGCCTGATTTTCCCCCTGAGTGCGGGGTGGATGCTAGATTTTCTCCTTCCATAAGAAATTTGTTCTACCTATTTCTATCAGAAACTCTTTGACAACCGCATTGTTTACTTCAAAGCGCAGCACCTGCAATCTACCTCTTGTAACTCTAAGATCTACTACCCTCAAGCCTACGCGTTATTCAGCGACCTTCCTACTGCTCCCTGATTACCAAAAGGCTATGTCGCGTTGGTACTTACACTTCAAGAGTCAATCTCCTCCCGTGCGTAGGCACGATGATTGCCAGAGGCTTTGTCAATGGTAAGACTGCCCCTTGCCCCTATCACTGCCGTTTTCTAACCTGCCACTTCTAGAGTCTATACCTGGACTTCGTCGGTCCTACCAACCACTACTGTGACAATTACCAACACGTACCAGTCCACTAGTACTGTCCACCTGTCTTGAACTAGTATCATCATTTCCTTTTAGTGCCAGCAACGCTGTTGAATCCTGGGGTCACCAGAATTCAACTGCAGGTGTTGTGTACTGGAAGGAAATGATGATACTAGTTCAAGGTAGGTGGACAATGTTAGTGGACTGGTATGTGTTGGTCATTGTCACAGTAGTAGTAGTAGGGAGGATAGTATTGGTAGACCTCCCATCTTCCAGAAGGCGATCACACGTCTCATCTTCTACGCTTCAGGAGGTAACGTCCTCACCTGTGTTGGTGCAATGATTGCCAGAGGTGCCATTCACGGCACCTTTGTCTCTCTGCCGTTTCCAGGTGATCAGAGACCTTAAGGTCAGGAAAATCACTCCGGACCCCACTGACCCAGCTCCGAAGCCTTCCACTTCGCGGTTTCCTTCTGCCAAGGATAAAGTGTTGCTGACTGCTTCGCTCCAGGACAATTGGCAGATCCCACTTAGTGTATCGTGTGGTGAGCGCCACCAATGGCAAATTCCAGATCACAGGAGCTTGCCCCTCTCCGGACAATTGGCAGATCCCACTTAGTCTATCGTGTGGTGAGCGCCACCAATGGCAAATTGCAGATCACAGTTGAGCTTGCCCGCACTCAGGTGCGATGCCAGAAATGTCGATGAGCATAAGATAATGGAGAGAGCCGATGGAAGAGGAGTTCAATCTCAGTTATAAGATCATCCATCTGTAACGGGAATAATACTGATGATGAAGCGTTTCAAGGAGCTCGGAATCAAAATATGGGTGCATGGAGCCAACCTTCCACGATCCGTCTTTGTCTATTCCGGGGTCATTTTCGGGAGTCATGAGCACACGCTAAGATTCAAGGTCCCTACCAAAGTTCCAGCCATACTTCACGCTTGCAGTCTGTCTGAGTCTGTCACGAGTTGTTGGAATAAGGTACTTTGAAGACACTTTGAAGCAGGGATTCTACGGACATGAAGCCGTGTTGGAGATCCAGGGTCAATGCTTCTTATTCTTTACTGCTCGGTCTGGCAATGGCCATTGGCAGACTCCACTTACCTCATCTGCACCGCACTCCCGTGCGAGTCCATTGGGCGCAATCATGGACCTCCTGTTAGTCATGACGCAGGTCAGTTCCTATCTCGCAACAGCATTACGCTGAAACAACTGACGCTGTGTTGAAGATCTCGAGGCAATGTTTGATGCTTCTCATTGTTCGGACGTCGTGATGGCAACTGGCAACACCGCTAAAGTCTTGGGAGATTTGAAAGTGCCATGCTCAATAGCAACAGAGCTGTCCACACCACGACGCTTGTAAGTATGACATCATATGGAAGATGTTCATCGGAATCCTTTGCTGACGAAGCTCGAGGCTCCATGATCTTCGAGATTGAAGAGTCATTGTCGATCTGCTAGAAGAGCCAGCGTCATGGAGGCTGGACCAACCGCGGGAAGAATTGATTATTAATGAGAGGATGGTGATGAAAGATAGCAAACACTGCAACATTGTCAACCCCGGACATAAACCGAGTAGAGCATAGGATGAAGTGAGTGCCCACCCCTACAGGATTTTGCTCGTTAGGTACTTGCTGGTGAGCTCGGCGAATGAGTCAGAGTCTCTACTTGGCAGAGACTACACACATATCGTTAACTTATCGTTTCATTTCAAGCTTCATTTGCTAACCAGCATTCCTTGTTCTCACAGATCGACTTCTGCAACACTCGATACCAGTCTAAGACATACACAAACTGAGTTTCATTGGTCTATGCGCCTTGTCCTCGTGGACTGGTTCATCTAGGCTCACCAGAAATTCTCCCTCCTTCCAAAGACCTCGCCAAGAATGTCGTTCCAGAGCCTCTACAGAGTTCTTTCTGCGTGGCAGATAGAAGTGGTCAAGTTTCCGGCTTAGAGACTGGATCCAATACGCAGACCGACAGTATCCCAACCAGTCCCTACCTAAAGACATCAAAGACCGTCAGATATGCCCGAACAAGGTGGTCCACAAGAAGTTCCTTGACCGGGTGGAGTGGTATTTTAGGACTTCTACCAAGAATATGGAACAACAATTGAAAGAGTTCTGCAATATTTGTACTGTCGTCTGAACTGTAGTCAGCAATAAAGTTTCAAGACATTACACTCCATGGTAAAGCTACTCGTTTATTATGTGAACGACCAGATTCACCGATAAAAGTTATCCCAGAGGCTCTATTTGAGTCTATTTCCTGGAGCGGTATCCCATCGGACGGAACTGCTCCATTCAGGTAGTCAACGAGAACCCGACGAGTTCAGAAGATGTGTGGGAACAGAGAAGCAAGCCATGAATTCAGTAGGCTTTGCTGACGTTACCCAAACTGGCAGCATAGCCAGGCAGAGCTAAGAACCATCAGCCAATGGAACCACAAGGTCTTCAACCATGTTGTTGTCCTCTGCTGTTTCTTCCTACCATTGTTGATTCTCACTGAATTCGATAAGATGGACGGACTCATTCTGTGGTGGAGAGATGCAAAGGTGCAAAGGAGGCTCATCGTTCCTGAGCTCCCCCTCTTCCACTTCCTGATAGTGGGCATTGAACTGAAAGACACCTCAAGAAGCCTATGGTAAATAGTCCCTGACGTGATTTCGAGACCATCAAGATTATCATCTTAACATTTTGATCGAAGTTGGATGCGGACCTTTCAATATAGGCTTCAGCATCACTGCTAGATATGTAGAGCTCCGTACTTCTGATTGTACTAGCTGTCAAGTGAAGGTTGAAAAGTCGGCCTAATGGTATCCAGCTCTCTACTTCAAGGGCGAATATCGAAAGTACACTATGTTGAGCTGTTTGGCGGATTTCTTGCGATTACTTTCAACCCCTCTGTTCAAAGATCGAGAGAGCCGTCAGTCCGTCCCTCCACCAGATACAATCCGCCTCTTCCAGAGCTCTCAATCGCACAGCCAGATCATGACTTACACGTTCAGGAGCTAGGAAAACCGGAGCCGAGACTTCCAAAGCTGTCCGCTTTGGAGTACTTCCTTGTTCGGCACATAGCTGTGATTGCGATGCTGCCGATGCTGGAGAACCACCTCCCCATGGAGTAGCTGCACAATCTGATTGGGACTAGAAAGCCAAAGCTTATAGCATGGCGTTCGGCGTGGTAGGTCAGTCCCCCTCCTATCCCAGCACCAGCTGTCTGACGTTCTCCTAGTTCACTTTCTTCTGTCCTCTTGCCTTGATGAGGATTTCACGTACCTCAGCCGTCGCTTAATTCGCAGAGATATTTCCTACAAGCGTCAGAGTCCTGATGCTACCTCCATCAAGACTGCAAATCTGCCATTCAGCGCATCACACTCGACACGAAGAGAAAGTCAGGGCCACACGCGACCCCACAGCAAGTCCGCTGTCCGCTTACGACGATGAAAGTGTTCTGAGCTTCTTGTTCGAAGGTATTCGGAAATTGCTCAAGAAAAGCAAACCTTTTAGCAACCCCACGAGTTGAGCCCGAGGCCCCGTTTAAGGCACTCTTCTGGAATGAAATACAACTGCAGGAATTGCTCTTTGAGGAAGTGTCAGCATTCAAGAAAGTTTCGCGCAGGTACTCTGTCAAGTTGCTGGTGATACAGTAGATTAGCTGATAAGAGTTCTTAGATCCTGGGCCTCACTGTTAATAGTCGATCATCAGGGCCGAAGACTTGGACCGATTGCTCCCCATGACCCTATACAACGCTAAGTGTACGCCAATCCCTACGGTGCCCCGAAGCAAAGAAAAAGGGAATGACGGTGGACGACGGTGGTGATATGCCTCATGATCTTTACCATCGTAGGTCATTCGCCTACCTTCCGAAGAATCAGATTTTTGATACTCTTTTAGCCGGCGCCATTTTTACGCCTCCCTTTTTCCTACGTCGTCCGCGGCTACAATACCATTCTCGATCCGCCAGCAGAGGATTCCTGCAGTCTGATCAATAAAAAGCTACTTCCACCAACACCTGTGAGCAAGTCAGTTCGAATTATTCTGTTGCAAAGCCAGCAAGCCTTCCGCAGTAAGCGGTCCCCAGGTTGAATTTGACACCTTCAAGATCAGGAACTTGGACGGTGATGGGATATTAGCCAAGATATCCTGCGGGATACCCACCTGGCGACAGATAGATCGAAAGCAGAGGCGAGCAAGGTCGATGTTTCATCGTCTTTACCGAGCAACTCGAGGCGGTAACCGGCTACAAGAACGACGTGTACAGCGAAGTCCTTCGCGAGGCTGGTGAAAATGCTCACGAGAGTGCTATCATCTGCTTTGTCCGAATGCTGAGGCTAATCTCAAGATTCTTCAGTTCCTCCAACTACTTCCCTCGATTGAACCAAAAGATACCACTTGGGAGCACTTCTCGAACAGCGCAGCAAGCCACAGCAGGCTGCAGCAACTCGATTCCATTTGTTGATGCCAGAAAGCGGGAAGTCTTCCATACGCATAGAACTTCTCTAGTGATGGCGCCAGAAATAACAGCCGCAGCCACTTAAAGCCCGAAGACAGCTTCGTCGATTCCTCTTCCAAGCAATGGAACAATTGCACCAAGCTATTCGGCAAGATCAAAAGGACAGTTGAATCTTCACGATACTTCCGAGAACGATTTTTTTCTTGTTCACTCGACCTGGCCTGGTTTTCTTCTTACCATGATATCTGCCATTCATGATACTTCCGGGTTTCAGTCCCATGCCTCGTCGTTTCTGCCAAATACGATAATCAACTGGACTGGAAGATACCACTTAGAAACAAGCTTTCCGGACGAAGGTCGGGCTTGCTCTTCTATCCCAAGCTCGTCGACCGGACCTGTACTGGAATCCTTGATGGGCCGCTTTAGCATGGCGCTCACTTGCTTGTGCTCAAACTAACACAGTGTTGGCTTGTTCTCTTCCACCGTACTCCTGAACCAAAAGGCCGACCTTTTGTCTAGTGAAGTCAACATTCACTATCAGAAAGCTGCAGATTTTGGCTCCCACTGTCTACTTCGCACCAAGAAGGTATCCATACAGCTACATTGTCCCCGAATATCATCCCTCGATCAGATTCCGTGCGGTTTGAGGTATTTGTTCCAGTACTTCGTCAGTCCTGCCAAAGATTACGACCTGTCGTATTGGAAGACATCACTCATTTCTATCACTAGCGGCGTCATTAAACTCTTTATCGGGTCTTTTGAGCGGCAGTCTGAGTGAAGCAGTAACTGCAAGTTTACCTATTTGGCATGGATAGAATTCCTAGTCACCATTCCAGCCGACCACGCTCCCCAGGAGTCTATACCCGTACTTCGTCGGTCCTGCGAACAACTACCGCCACCAAGATTACTGTACGGGGAGACACCATCTTTATCGGGCAAGTCGGGAGACCGGGAGAATTCCGATCGTGTGGCAATAGTGGTTAACGAAGACAGTGCAGTGACCGACAACCAAGCTTTTCGACACCGGCTTCTCTGCATCGTCACTTACTGTTGCCACTCTGTCAGAAATTTTCCCAGTTCCTCCTTTCTTTAGAAGGAGTATGCTTTTACGAACTTGAAAAGCACCGGCGAGGAAGTTCATTGTATGACGAACGAATCTGAATCCGTCAATCTCATGCTTTTCGCGGAAAAGAGTCCCCAGTCTCTCCTCCGCTCAATAGAGGAGCTTTGGCTCCTTCGTCACAGGTGACATGTGCCACACGAAGCTATGACCGAATCTGTGGTCGAAAGGTAAGCTCTTCCTAGCCTCTGGAGTTCTGATCAACATCTAACAAGAAGCAGGGCATTGCCATGCAGATCAAGAAGACGGTGTGTAATCCCAATCCTTCCTTGTGAGCAATAAGGGACATCTGCTAACCATTGGTCTAGTTCGATGAGCACAAAGAATCTACCTGGTACTGCGAACTTGGTCGAGACTCCGATTTCATGTTACACGAAGACGAAGCACTTCACCTCGGTTCATGGGCTCACGCATTATTATACTCTTCAAGAGACAGCATATCGCACATCTACGAAACCTCCAAATCGGCTAATTCTTTCAGCAAATCAAACTTTGGTCCATGTTCGACGCCATACAAAGCAATCCAATACAGAACTAGCGGACTTTGGCTTTAGGATGATAAGAAGGGTACGGAAGATATCGCATGTTCTTGCACAGAAAGCTCGTTGGAAACGGAAAAGGCTCTTCCTCTTTCGACTCAAAGAGTGTTGAAAGGAGGACCGGTTCTAGACCATATATCTCCCGTGGAGAAATGAACTTCATTTTCAACATCACCGTGTCAATTTGTTACATTTCTAACGTGGTTACGTGTCTTCCTGGTACTACTTCTACCAATTTCCCGTGACGTTCTCAAGACGTCAGATTCGAGCTACGGCAGTGACTAGTACTTCTTAATTCTTCCTTCAAAAACTTGGGTGGTTTCGGACGTATAAATCAAGCCGGTAAAAGCTGAAAATTGGAGTGTATGGGAAGCTTTTGACACAGAGTTGTGGCATTTGATCAGAATTTTGACATGACTGACAAGTAAAGGCCATCGTTTATTTGTCTGTCACACTACCACCAGCCCTGAACTACTATAATAAAGCATCTTCTACATCCTTCTTCTCACATCATATTGCAGCGATCGATTTATGTCTATCTAATTTGAGTTTTAAGTCGGAAGACTAATCTGTTTCGAGCGATATGGAGGCACGGAGTGGTTTAAGGTTTGCAGGTCTGCGACGATTGCCTCTGGGCATGTTTGAACCACTGCCTGTCGATGCTGGTAAAGTACGAGCTCGATAACTTTGCGTTCAATAACTGGGAGCTGTAGGTGGGTTATTTCGCCGCGGTTGTATCATAAACCCAATCTGCTCAAGCCCTACCAGCCTACGGACCTCTATCAAAGAACCTTGATTCATGCAACCAACTAGTCCACGGCCGAGTATCGAAGATCCATGTCTATACCAGGACATGATCAAGCTTGGGCTTTAAGAACTGAAATCTGTAGTGTAAATATGAGGGGTGTGGAACAAGGATGGAGAAAGATCTGCTTCTCGAGTCTCGCTTTCGGGCTCAAGCCAGTGTAGCTTCTTCCCGAGAGGTCTGCTATGCGAGACTTGCCCATCACGTTTCACTGAAGATATCTTAACATGTATCAGCCTTGATTAGAAGATATGGTATAGGTTTAAATACCATCACAAATGAAATTCGAGAAAGTTCAGGCGTATGTTCCACATTCACGACAGCGACCGGATGATCCCATCCCTTATCATTTATGATGCATCCAGACATGCATTCAGATTCCTGACTACTGCAAATGAAAGTCGGATTCTCTGTTTTTCCTGTAATTTCTGTGTATACTGGCTTTTCCAGAAGATTTATAAAACGATGTCCAAATATTGTCTGCGCCTGCACAATTTGGACCCTAAGGATACATTCATGATATCGAAGATCGAGAGAGAGAGAGTCTGAAGCAATGTGTGAAGGAAGAGGTTATAGGAACTGTATGGGACTAATCAACAGAATGGTATCTAGGAAGTGAAGGTCTGCCACAGACATGAAAATGCACTGATCAAATTGTCTAAGTGCGATGCGAGCCATGCATTAAAGGTTCGGATGTTTTGAAATACGGTCTATGCCAGGCTCAGCTCATGATATATTCAGCATAATCAAAGAGTCAATTGTCCTGGATTAGCCGGTATGGTTTCATCTATATATGAAAAGTCTCGTGTGTACAAAAGTGCTGATGTGTTGATATGTTTTTCAACATTGTCAGGTTGAAACCCTGTAGGATTTTTCATCAGACTACAGTACCAGGGACTGGTTTACATCATCGGCCCCCCGAGCCTGTTCAAGACACTACCTATACTCTGTGTTACTTAATCAGCCACCAGGTCGGCCGAGACTTCGCCTTGAAAGGTTGAGTACAGAACAAAAGACGGCGGATTTTCTCGGACCAAGTAATCCCACAGCCAATTCACATCATACAGCCAGGTTAAGTTGAAAGTTTACAGGCTCAAGAGATCACAGACTTGAGGGTCTTGTCAGTTCCGTCATTTTTCATTCAAAACTATTCTTCGGATGAAGCAGGCATATGTAGCTCGCCTTCTGTGAAAAATATCAGACGCAGATAAAGGAATGCAGGCTTAGTTCAGATTTTGTTTCCCGAAAATGCTTCCACATCTTTCGGACCTTACAAGTATTTGCCTTTTCCTCCATCATCGCCGAATAACGACCGCAATCCATCGAGGCTGGGCTGCTGCATTACCAACGAAGCTAGAGCTGACCTTATCGCTCGGTGATACATGTTTGCATCAATCAAAGACGTGAAACATGACACACCTTTTTCCAAGGTAATGCCAAGGTACTGTCACAAAAGTGACTCGTGACAACCACTGTAGTCCCGATCTGAACTTGTAGCATACAGTAACTTAAACCATAGCACTTCTAGATATATGTCCTACGGCCTTCCAGAAAATGTTGACAGGCTTCATATGCAGTCTAATAATATTCGAGCGACGAAAGTGATCCGAGGCTCTTTCCTCCCCGACGTCTTTGAAGTCTTCTTGTCTCTTGCGGAACGTGACAAGCATTGGAGCGGGAAGATTTCTGTATGACCATATCCAGGAACCACAGACAATGACCATTGATCTCCCAATACAGTAAACCAGCTCGTTTCTGGAATTCCTCCGCCGCCGAATTCCCTCATTTCTGAGTCTGACTCAGCTCTGAGTGGAAGATCAGAGAGGATCGCCGCCGAGTGCAAACTTGGCCTGCTTTGATTGGCGTTTGCGGATTTTCTTCTCATCTTCCTTCTGATACGCACGAAGACCAAGGTCCCCCATTTTCTCGTAATCATTGAGTTTGTCGGGGTGCCCACTGATCCATTTCATGATGCGTGTGGTGTCGGCACCGCATGCGTGGTTAAGGCATATGTTCTTTTCATCGATGATCCAGGCACAGCGGTAGCAGGAATATGCCTGGTGTACAGCTAATTCACCGCTACCGCCTGATTTTGCTGATTCTTGTACTTGTGTGTGTTTCTTTTTCTTTCGGTCAGGTGCAGTGCTTGACCATATGAGCTTTGGTGCAGTGGGAGGGCGGCGCACGTTGGGTTTCTGGAGGATTGGGAGAGTGTTGATTCCTGTCTCGTGCTGAGTGGAAGATCCGCTGGGTCGATCGGTACTGCTGTTCATGGTCGCCATCTTGGAATTTGATATAGCCATAGTTGTAGCGATGATATAAAAGCCTGTGACTTGTTCCGAATTTATGGTTGCGCTTCGAGTGTTATAGACTGAATGTTACAGGTGCAAATTTGTGCGAGCTGGAAATTTAAATCTATTCATCTCGATAATATCAATTTTACATGGTGGTTTCTTAGGCGCATTAGCCTGTCATATGACGGAGTAGCTTTAGTCTAAGTCCCTTTAAATCAAACTGGTGGACAGCTTTCGTGAGCTAGACTTGTTCGAGGCTCGTAGGCGTCTATATACCCGAGCTTGACACCATGGAACAGCCGTTATGTTAAAATATGCACAAGTGCTACAACGCCAATACAACACCTATACAGCTTGAGTAAGGCGTAGGTCCTTACATGGGTAACCTATGGCAAGTATTAATTTGGACACCGTATATTGAGAATAAATGTGGAGCAGACAGTCGTCGAGAGCAAATTTATGCGATTGCAGAAGGAAGAGTTAGTTTAGAGAAGACCGCAATTCCGCTTGCTTCGCAACCCAGTAACAGAGTCAAGATAGAATTTTCTTCGGAGTAAATGAGAGCAGTGTTAGTATAAGAATGACAACAGCGTCCGACGGAAGCTTGAAGAAATCTCAGAGGTATCAGCTAGCAACCAGAAATCCTGGATGCATGAGCATGGTGCAATTTCTGATTGGCGAGAGTTCACGGATTACATTATGTGAAGTATGAATGGGCATTCAAGACTAATTTGATTTATTGCTCAATATTTTCGCGGTCTAGCTCCTGCATAGCTAGCCATTCTTTCAGAGTGATGATCAAGGCAAGCTAAATTCAAGTCCGGCGAAGCGGTTTAACCTTGTCGTAGTGAAAAGAACATTCCAGAAACAGCACTTCTCAAAAGAGGTTGAAATCGTCGAAGAACTTTGGAACACTACTTAGCCATTGCCTTGTAAGTCTTCATGACTTTGGCATCGACAAGTGACCTTGATCGGCGGCGACCTTATGGGTACACATGTCAAGTTCACCTTTGCCGAAGACGAGTTCCTTTGTTTCATCCAGGATCTGATGATCCTGATACGGTTCGGGACGAGATAAAGCTACCAGGTTTTCAGGGCCGGTCGTGAACTAAAGTGAAATATCTAATAATCAGGCAGGAGTGCCAACTACATTCCAATCCAACAGACACTAGTCTCCACCATTGATTTTGTCTTATTTCCAACTTTATTTTACAAATTCTTTTGACCCTCATTATCTTTCTTACAACACTCCAAATCAGGCTCGTCCTCTCGATGCTTCAAATTTCTGCATTCAAACTCGATCAAATTCGTCCATCACTCTGTCGGATATTATCTTCGATCTCACTGGACCCAAGTGTCATCTTTTGAACTCTTAACAGAATATTATCTGACAACCACGATGCATCGCTTTTCCATACCGAGGACTCCTCTAGAGGACCTCGTCAAAATTGTCGGTCTCGGACAACACGGGCCTCAAGATGTAGTATTGGTGTCGCTCGAATTGAATTTCCCAAAAAGAGTCACTTGAATGCTATATCGCAAATCGGGGTTTCTTACTTCGACACCAGATGTCTTCTTAAGCCATCTCCAGCAGGCTATGAGCATTTCGCAGCACGGCACTACATCGTTGGGGGAGGACAAAAAAGGTTCGCTCATGTTCGAATCAAGTACCATTTTGGCAACTCGGAACATATCATAAGTCAAGACGACGTCAATGAAACTATACGGAGGCTGTTACTTATTACAGGCGATAAAGCGCCAGGGAGATTTCGTAACGTCATTCTTGTTGGGCACGGGATAAGTAACGAGCTCGCCGCATGTAGGAAAAGGGATCTGGTATTGGAGGACTGGACCTACTTGCTTGGTTTATTGGATACAACCTATCTGGCCGAAGAAGTCTTGGGAATAGGGTTTGATCTTCGCACGTTGCTAAAATTGCTGAGACTTCCCTCGAACAAGCTTCATATCGCTGGGAATGATGCAAACTATGTATTGAGAGCCCTACTCGTGCTCTGTTGCTATGGCGTGCAACCATCGTCCGCGAAGTCCGGTTTGATTTTGGATTACTTTAAGACTCTGGCTTTCGAGCCACTTCCAGACACGAGCAAGAGAGACGTTTTGTGGAGGTCTCTAAAGACTCGGTGTGCAGACCACACTCTGAAAGCTCTCGACCTTGGTGGCCTTACATTCTTTCACGATATCTGAACGAGTATTTGCTATTCCGATCAACGAAGAGAAAAAACACCTTAAGGTCAGGTAAAGTGCATTACAATCTTCGTCAACCTTCTACCGTCCTGCACCACTATCCCGAGGTGCATAGCAGGTAGGGAAGCTCCTGATGACTAGCCTTAAACTTGGCTGGTGGTTCCAACACTCCTTCCATTCTGAGCTACGCACCTTCTATGCACGACAACAGGAGCAGCGAAATCAGATTGCAAGCTGGTATCTGGATACAGTTAACCCCATTTGGCAACAACAGAGCGGCCGACACTCCAGCTTCATTCAAGTTTACTTCTGTGTCTTGGGCTGACATTCGTGCTATGGCAGACAAGAACTTGCGCCGAGGTGGCTAGACTTGGAGCGACATGGGCGAGTGAAGCATCGAGGAAAGTCTCATTGTATACTCGAACTCTTGCGAACAGAGGCATTCCTTGGGATTGCGGGGGTTGAAGACTGAATCGGACGAGCAAACATCGACGAGTTTACGCGAAAAGTAAACAATACGACGATCACTTCCCCGCATTTCCACTTGAAAACACGAATTTCATGTCAAAGTAATCTCTACGGATGTGAATCTCGATTGATATCTGTCGTCCCATAAGGTCTCGTACGACTGTGGTGATTTGTTGATATCCAGTCACAGAGTATCCAGTGCGCCGAAGGATACGGAGCGTTTCACACTGCAGGTTTATGAAATCGGGATGATGAGAGCGGACTCAAAACAGGGAACAGAAAATAAACGACAATGGAAGTTCCATACAGTCTTTGCGGACAAGAGGGTGGAAGGTTACTTAATCTGTTGTTAGATTCGCAAAGCACCGGCTGCGAAGCCGTCTCGCCCGCTCGTCATCTTCTGAGCTCATCAGCTGCGACCCAGCTTCAAGCCCCATAGTTCAGTAACGAAAAAACCCGTAGATTCAAAAGTCTTAGAAAGCACTTGGCTTTCAGGTTGCCTAGAAGTACTGATCCACAAGCTCTGATCTACAACTTTTGGTCATCGTGCTTACATGTTGCACCCATCGGGAGAGAACTAATTCCTAAAAAGCTTGGCTTGATCACAATGAACAAGTCCGGGGAATGTAGTTACTTCGATGGCAGATCGTCGTCTTTCTTCTTCCTTATTCGCACTCGATGATCTTACAATACTTGCATCTGTAATGCAGAAGTGCGATTCGCTCCGCGAGACATGTTATCATAGGATTCCATGCGGAATTGACGAGTAGAATTGCGAGCGGTCACTTTGCATCACTCAAGACTGCCCATTATGCGCTGATTCTGGGAGGACTATTACCTTGAGGATCTGTTCATAATTGGGTGCCGACCAACCACATTCGTTTTACCTTCTCGACGAAAGAAAGGCTTCGTTCCTTCCTTTTACACACGGACAAGACTGGGTCACCAACGTCTAACGTCAGAAGTTTGGAGGCCCAATATCAGGGTAGAACATCGCAACACTTATAACTTAGCTACCATCAAATATCGATAAGAAAAGGAGTGTGATACCACGAGACTTACTGGGAAGAGATCACTCTCAGAACCTCCACGCCACACGGTTATGCCTAGGACTGAAATCAAACTACGACTAAAACCCAAAGAGCGATTAATTTCCCCGCGGAGGCCGGATATGCATTTGATCATCCACATTCCCAAACCCCTCAATTCGCAATCGACACTAGTCGAGACATCTGGCCGAAAGAAAGTTAAACACATTCCCATGCCGCATGGTGACCTAGCAGACCGAGCGGATGAGGACATCCAACGAGCAGAATTCGAGATAAAATGGGGCTTGGTCGAGGAGCTACAGGCGGGGGACTGGGTCCTGGTCAAATGGGTTACGTGCAAACATCCCGTGTTCTCGGCTACCGAAATCATCTACATGCTCGGTCGACTGAAGGGAGAACAATACACCGCTGAGGCTGAGAATGAGAAGTTGTTGGTGGGACTCCTTCATGTGATCTTGACAGATTACAGTCATGAGTTCCCGCAGAGCAGACTGTTGGCCGTTTTGAAGGAGTGTGATATTGGTGATCGGCTGCATCGTATTGAAAAAAGGTTCGTAACATTAGATGAATGAGATGTGATGTGGACAAAGCTGGATTGCTTATGAAAGTATCCCAAAGAACAAGGTCTGTGGTCAGCGCAAGAGCCGTTCACTGGATTTGCTGTGGAAGGTGGATCACATACCGGTCGTTGGTCGTAACAAGCGATTATTGTTATGTTGAGTTACAATGTTACTTTACTTTTATTGTAGGCCACGAACCAGTCACTTGTAGAACATACTTTAGCACGATCTCCGAAGCCTGGGGATTTTTCTACGGTAAGAATGATGTCTACAAATTGAAGCAGAGCGTAGTTTTCTCTGGCGAGGGGTAAACGTTCAGGTATATTCCGACGTTTTAACTTGATTATGAAAGTAACAAAAGTATCTCGAGACAAGGAACGAGATTGGATTTAAGAGTCAATCAACCTTTTGATAACTTTGACAGCCGATAATACGGGTTCGCTATGAAGTCCGCTCAAGTCGAATTTCGCTGACCTTCTATACTGCTGCAGACATGAAGAGCCAATGGCGCTCCTACATGGCCTCAGCAAGGACCGGTAACTGTGTCACTATCCTCTAGCTGAGGCTGCAACACCAGGTTTGACACCCCCATCTCCTCTCTGCCCATATCCCCAGCCAAACTGCTCAGCCATCCTAACCTCAACCCCAAGCTCTCCAGCCCAGTCCAGCACCATACCAGGACTCTTCAGAAAAGTTCTCGCAACCAGTACAACATCTGCTTTTCCATCACTCAAGATCTTCTCCGCTTGCACCCCGCTAGTAATCATCCCCACGGTCCCAACCTTCGTCTGTTCACCTAGCCCCTCTTTCTCAAGCGCCTCTTTGATAGCTGCCGCAAAGGGGACTTGGTACCCAGGACCGCTGATGACTTTCTGCGCAGACATGAGCGCGGCGGTGGATACGTCGAGAAAATCTACGCCTGCGCGGGATAATGCGAGGGAAAGAGCGATGGCTTGATTGATCTCCCAGCAGTTGGATTCGGCTGGCATCCAATCGGTGCCTGGGATACGGGCGAGAAGAGGCATTGTGGAGGGCAAGATCGCACGAGTTGAAGTAGCAAGTTCGAGGAGGAGACGCATCCTGTTTTCGAGAGAGCCTGAGTATGGCAGTGGAAGGGTGTTGGTGGCTGCGGAGAGCGTGGAATGTAGAAGGTAGCCATGAGCAGCGTGGATTTCGATTGCCTACATTTAGTTGATGTCAGTACAAGAATTTAGTTGGAGGGTCGTGAGCGTACGTCAAAACCTGCCACGAGAGCCCGCTTCACTGAGGCCAGGAAGGATTCCTTGAAGCTGACAATGTCTTCTAAAGTCATGCATCGTGGTATACAGGTATGCGGTGCGTCGAATGGGATTTCACTTGCACTTATGACGTTATCAGGCCAACCACCACTCTGTTTTATAATTAGTCTACCATAGCTGTTCAAGAGCTCCGAGTGAGTTAGATCACGTGACAAACCTCTTTTGTAGCCACGGCTTTCCTGTTTATCCACGGCGCAACAGTGCTAGCTTTCCGTCCAGCATGTCCCAACTGAATAGCGATCTTCTGACCTTGGCTATGAGCAAACTCAACTGTCTTTCTCAAAGGCTCGATCTGACTATCCTTCCACAATCCAGAGTCTTGAGGTGTGATACGACCTTCCGGTGTCACGGCAGTGGCTTCGACGATAGTCAGTCCGGGCCCTCGCTGGATGATACCACCGAGATGAGTTTGATGCCACATTGTGTGGTGGCCGTCTTCAGCGGAGTATTGACACATTGGAGAAACCACGATTCGATTCTGGAGAGTGAGACCACGAAGTTGGAGGGGTTGAAAAACTTTCGGTATGCCTGAAGCATTGTCAAGATGGGCTATGGCTGTACCTGCTGGAATTATTTGCTTTGGTGTGAAATATGTCACCTGCTGCTGTTAGTTTAGTAGACCTGAACGAATGAAGGTCATGTACATTTTCGGCCGGGTCATTTTCGAGAGGATTGGCTTGCTTGGTCATTTCAAGAGCAATTGAACTCTGTGCTGATGAGTAATTTGCAGTTGTGGGATGGCTTGGATGGCCTTTAATCTTGAAGAGTTTTCCGGACTGAGGGGTACTGACTTTGCTGAGGATTGTCTTGGTACTTCGAAGCGGAGACATCATTCAGGTCCCAAATATCAGTATATATAATTCTGTCCGACATCGCCACCAGCAAGTAGTACATACTGACTGGGATACAAGTGAATGTACATATGCGCTGAATAATCCATCAGCATTCTCCTGCGGACAGAAATGATGTTGTTGATCGCCGAAGCGAGCAATGTCACGTCCTGACTCAGCCATGTACTCGCTAGCCCCGGCGAGAGCTCGCTGGCAGCGGCGAGCTGCTTATGAGCTATCCCGCATTGAGAACTTGCAAATCTTGGCATTGGGAATAACCTCATCTTGATGGAGGATGGAAAAGAATCGTGTCGATCGCTGAGAAATCATCGCTGAGATTTTGCGAAGGATGTGCGGTGACGAAGCGGACTCGGGGGGTCTTCAGCAAACATGGCATCGAAATTGAGGATATAAGTGAGGATGAGCGCGCTGGAGTGGAGTATCAGCTCAGCACAATCGACCATCTTATTCCACTCATGCCATCTATCACCCAATCAATCAAAATAGCAATACATAAAGTTTCTCTCACCAAAACCAAATACTCTACAGCCATGACTTCGCCAAGAATATTTGTGACCGGGGTCTCTGGGTATGTCGGAGGTCACACTGTCGTACATATCATGGAGCAACACCCAGATTGGAAAATTGTTGCTCTTGTACGAAACCAAGAGCAGAATGCAGTTGTGCGCGCTCGCTGGTCAAAGATTGAAACTGTCATTGGAGACTTGGACGACAGGGCTCTGATGATCCAGGAGGGTTCCAAGGCTGATGTCGTTCTTCGTACTTATTAAAGCTCACTTGTGTCCCTTATTGTTACTGATTTCAAATAGAAACTGCTTCTGCAGATCACATCCCAGGTGTCCAGGCCCTCATCGAAGGCCTGTGCCAGAGGACTCCAACTCCTGGATACTTCATTCATGTCGCCGGAACTGGAATGCTCAATGAAGTCCCTAATGGATTTGGTGACTTCAGTCTACTTCCATGATTATTGAGCTATTTGCTAATCAATACAGGTCAACCATCCACCAAGGTCTACTCCGATATCGCAGACTTAGAGGAAATTACATCTTTCCCGCTTGAGAATCACGTTCATCGAGACGTCAACATGGCAGTTCTGGAAGCCCAGAAGAAGTTCGGCACTCCTACTGCTATTGTCTCGCCACCATTGATCCATGGGGTCGGTAAGGGTCCATTGAAGACCAGAAGCATTCAGATTCCATTTCTCATTGAGTCAACTCTCAAGCGCGGAAAGGGCTTCCAAGTTCTTGAAGGACAGAATATCTGGGACCGTCAGTAACCCGACTGAAAGCCTGGGTGATGTCGCTGACCATCATGTAGAAACCCACATTGATGATATTGCCAGTGCTTTCATTCTTTTGGTCGAGGAAGCTGTGAAGCCTAATGGAGGAAAAGCCGACTGGGGCCAAATTGGTTACTACTTCGTTGCCGGAGCTCAATTCGTAAGACATCGATATCCGAGCAAACATACTTTTGACTAATCAGAGAACAGAAATGGAGCGATGTATCCGAAGCTGTTTCGAAGATCGCATTCAGTCAGGGTTTGATCCCGACTGCCGAAGTGGACAAGCTCTCAGTCGCTGATGCTTCGGCTTTACATCCTTGGGCACCTTTGATCTGGGGAGGCAATTGCAGAAGTCGTTCTCACAGGATCGAGAAACTTGGTTGGAAGGCCACAGGTCCGAACTTTGAGGCCAGCTTATCTGCAATGATAGCGGCAGAAGTGAAGACTCTCGGAACTCAGTCATCCAAGACCAGTTTTGACAAGTAGAAGCGGCAAACCCTCTGATGATTGGATTTTGTTTGTTTTTTTATCGTAAAGAGAACAGCATTCTTTACCGCAGCTCAATTTAATTCCATTACTTCTCTGGCAGGTGAAAAGTTGCCGATGCTGAGTTCGCATAAGCAAGTTAGGCACAGTTGTGAAACTCGAGTTTCTTACTAATAGATGAAGTTATCACCCTATTGTTAGCTTGCCAAGGTGTTGTTTGGATGCCATACTCGAGTGAACCCCAGTATGCCTGTTTGGTTTGCGCATGGCGAATTAACGCCATAACTTCGAAGTAGAGAACCCGTACCCGGACATATCTCGGTGCCAAGTTTAACATGTTAGCTGACAACAATCGACGTAATTGAAGAAGAGATGTTGCGAAAGAAAGCCGAGGACTAAGCCTTCCGTAATCAAAACTCTGAATAGCATCGTGACTTGTTGCGATAGCATGATTTGCTCGCTGCAAATCCTGGGTCATTGTGTAAGACGGCTGCAGGGGCCAGGCGCGGCACACCTCATGGAAGATACTTGACAGCCGTGCTTCCTCGATATTCGAGACACAAATCAAACCATACACCACAACAGAGGGCATGAAAGATCGAGCGGAATTGCTGCTCTCATGAACTCTCAGGAAGTAGATGGCGAGGGCACCACAGCTTCGCATGGGCGGCCTTGCCACGGCTGCCGTAAAAGAAAGGTCCGCTGTGACAAGATTCGCCCGTGTTCAAAGTGTCTTCGTTCCAAGACCCTTTGTACGTATGAGAGTACCGATAGCACCATCGGAACATCTCGAGAAATCAATGATGTACCAATCTCGACCGACGTGGAGCTCCGGGAGAGGCTAGCCAGGTTAGAAAAGTTGATGGAGTCGATGATGGTTGGCGAGACCAGGTTTGACAGCAGCCCGGACATCTCCAGCACGGCGCTTAGGGACTCCACCGCGCCAAATATACCTGCTCCAGGATCTCAACCATATCACCCCAAAATATCTTCATATATCCCTGCGAGCAAGATATCCGATAAACAGCCTGCTACTGTGACAACCGCTCCAGTTGGACAGATCGTATTTCAAGATGGCTACAGCGCATATTTCAATTCGGATTTCTGGCCAGGCCTCATCACCGAGGTATATCCGTCTTTACTTTCATACTTGACCACAGTAACTGATTGTTGGACAGGTTGAAGACCTGAGAAGCCTTTTTGACGACCCTAAATATGATCACACAAATGAGAACTCCTCTCAATGGTCATCGGCGTCTGTTCTGGGATTGACTTCACCACTTTCAGCAACGGATCTAAGCTTGGCACATATCACCATCGACGAAAGCAACATGCTTTGCAAGTATTTCTTCGAGATAGTCAATCCGTTCACCCGAGCTATCCATTCGTCACTCTTTGCCAGAGAGTTAGGCATGTATCGACGAGGTACATTCCATCTGCCCCGCGAGTTCGAAGCGTTGCTGTACTCTATTTACACCGTGACAGTGAATAGTCTACGACCTGAGATAGTGCAAGGAATTTTCTCGACATCCAAGGATGAAGTGCTATCTCGTTTAAAGATTTCTACCCAGGCTGCTTTGACGAGAATTAATTTCTACAAGACCGAGAAAATTCATGGCCTGGGAGCTTTGCTTCATTACTTGGTACGGCAGCATGGCGATCCACTTTTTGGCTGCAATAACCTACTTACTCGATTCCTAGGTTTTCTTATTCCAACAAAACCTCTACAAAGACGGAATCTCCCTCTTAGCAGTTGCTGTCCGAATCGCCCAAAATATGGGCATACATCGGGATTCAAGGCATTTCCCTTATTCACCCTGGGTCATCGAAATCCGGGCCAGGATATGGAACTATATCTGCATTCTCGATGCACAGGCAATTAGCTCTTACGGGGCTGAGTCCTGCTTACCTCCAACATCAGATTCTCTGCCACCAAAGAATTCAAATGATCGCGATTGTAAGTTTTTCGCTCTCGAGCCTGATTGAATATCTCGAAAGATTAAAGTCACTAATCTCTCTGGAGCCAAGGGCGTAAGAACAAATGCTGATCTTGATCATCTTACCTATAGGGCACGCAAGTCGGTTCGCTAACCATTCATCCGTTCCTCCGAATTTACTAGGCTTCAAAGATACAACATTCGCTCTTGTTCTTCGTGAAATGTCGGACGTCACTCGTCTTCTAATGACAGTCAATGCAACCAATTTCGATGAGAGGCAACTCATCATCAGTCAATGCGAAAAGATAATAGAGTCAAAATACCTGGCTGGAATAGACAGAACAGATCCCTCCCAAACAGTGATAGCCGCATTTGTTGAGGTTCGTATGTCGACACTCAAGCTATCACTCCGACATAGACAAGCACATAGTTCCAAAGCTCCCTCGTCTGACCCGCATAGACAACAGTAGGCTCTCCATTCCATATGCAGCAACATAGTACTGAGAACCTGCTAGGATTTTTCTATCAGCAATCGAGCACCTCGAAGCAGTAACGTACCACATAAATAGTTTTGCTGCCATGAATTGGGAGTGGCTCTTCAGTACCTCGGTCCCTTGGCTCGCGACTGCTATAGCCCTGACTGATGGCCGACACGCAAAAAGGCAAAGTGATAAAGATCGTGCTCAGCGTCAAATCGAGGCTGTATTCCTACGCTTCAAGGATGGTCCGGTTGTAACGACAAAGATGTGGGAAGTGCTCGAGCAATTGAAAAGCAACATGTTGGATGAAGCTGGACAGGGCCCAACAAATGTCAATCCGCGTATGGCTAAGACCTACGATCTGAGTGGGAGTACCATGCCAGGTGATGCAGGGGGAGCAGCCGTGTCTACCTTTGGATTTGGTGATGACACGATGTTCGATTTTGGCGGGGTTGAGAGAGGCCAAGGCCAAGACGCATATGGTGAGATAACGATGATGGGGGAAATGCAAGATATGCCCTGGTATTCTTGGGCAGGAGCGGGTTCGAACATGCAATAATGGAAGCTGGAGTGTCGGCTAGTCAACATATTGAGCGTCAGTATTTCCTGCTGACAATACATCGTGAACAGTCAGTGAAGCGGGCACATACACGTCCTGTAAGGATGATTTAGCCTGTAAGTTCAAGTTTTGACAATCTAAAATAAACTGAAGAAGAGAAAGACACGAAATCCCACAGACAAGCCTCGCACCATTACATATTTCCAAACTGCTTATGTTCATGTTGTGGCTTGCCCCTCAAAGCTTTGAATCTATCATCCTCCTCCTTGACCCAGAAGACTTGCTGGCCCCCAGCGACCATATCTCTGCAATACCTGCCTTTTGAAATTTTGGGAACCGCCTTTCTTCTGCAGTCCATCACCGGACCCGAATAATCCTGAAGTTTTCGTCCCTCGTCCCCGCTTCTGCAACTGCTGACTATAGCCCCTGGCTCAGCCAGGATAGGATCCAATTCCACTGGCTGATCCTTATCACCCTTTGTTTCGGGGAACGTGAACAACGAGATGATACTGTTGCTCATTGCGCCCTCGAAATTCGACTTGACGTAACCGCTGCTGTATCCATGCTTAGTACAATGGTTCTCCATCAACTTGCACATTTTTGCCAATCCATAATTGATGATTAACGAATCGCACCGGTCACAGTTGCAGACCTTGAAGCCAGCAGTACGTTCACGTCCAGCAACACAGAGACAATTATCCCCATATTCGATGGTGTTGTTTCCGGGTATTGCAGGACCACGAGCGCGCTGGACCACGAAATCGTCTTGGAAAGGTATGTTGGGTCTGATTCTTCCATTTGGAAAGTGGAGCTGTTCGACGCTGCGGCACATGTTTGCGACGTGGTTTTTGTTCGGAGAAGGACCGGGATGATAGCACCAGCTTTTGGAAGAAGTTACTGCGTCGTCGATGAGTGGTGTACGATAGGGGAGGTTCAACGGGTAGGCGCCGGCTGCGCAGGTACTGCGGCGTTCAATGTTGGTGTCAGAGTCAGTGGTTTCGGAAACCTCATCATCTTGTTCTGCATCGTTTCCGTCATTTTCAGAGACGTCCATCGTGTCTGATGCTGGTAGGCAATTGACCGAATCCGCCCTCGTGGCATTCGCCGTGAGATCAGAGAAGATGGAAGCGAAATTGCTGTCGAGGTCCTTGTTGGTACGTTTGCCAACGGATGATCGAATTGAACTTGGTCCTCCACTACTGGATGGGCGAGGCATTGTACAGATCCTCGATTGAAAACCCGTATCATTCTCATCCCATTTGAGGTCGGTGCATGCTGGATGGGTGCCTGGTTTTGGAAGGAGCGCTCCGATGCTGGTGTTGGCCAGAAGGAAGACCAGCAGCTTGCATAGAACTTGAGCTGAAATTTGCATCTCGATCGTGGAAGGGGAGTAATTGATCTCTGAAATTCTAGACTATCGAAACGGGTGATTTTCAGTTTATTTGTGAAACTGAGTGTGGCTTGAGTATGCTTCGGGTGCTTGTGTGAGAGGAAGACAATGACGATTTCTCGTTCGTAGACTGTGTATTAACGATGAAATAAATAACGTGAGTCAGAGATAAGGGATCCAAGGAGACACTTATAGCTCATAGCTCCGAAGGCCTGGAATATCCGAATTTTGGAATGTTAGGATATTTAGTGAGATGCCAGACTAAGTGGACATATCGGGCGTAGAGTAGTGCCTCGCTTATTTACTAGCAACAAAAGTTCTTAGGTCACAGTTCGGGACCGAAAAACTTAGCATATGGCTAATCGGCGAACACGAGAATGGATGTTATCAAGCGGCCTCTAACAGAAGAAATAATTCAATTTGTTAGATGATCGATGGAATCCTTGATTCGCACAATGCAAATGAAGAAGTACCAGACCTTCCTTACATTTGTTGGCGCCACTCTCGTAAGAACTACAGTGCCTTGTTATGGTAAGCAAAACTACCTGACTGATAGATCCAGCTTGAAGTCTGCCAAATTAGCCTTGATCCCGGGCCCGTTTTAACGCTCTCCGAGCAGACGCTTCACGAAGCTTAATCTCCTTTCTTAGCTTATCGTTCATTCTTTGTCCTCATTACTCTATTGAATTTGAATCAAGTCACTTGAGTAATCCGAGACGTCTGAGGTCTTCAAAGCTGGCTTGTTATGTGTAGACTTTTTCACGTATTGTGAAATCAAGTATCAAATTCATTTCTCTGTCTCTAGGATCATTGTGCAGGCGAGTGAATGAGCTCTTCGAACGTCTTGACAACCTCGTTGAGTACCTTCTCGAGCTCTTGTGCGTCCACTAATGCACCCTCCACACTGGACTGATGTTTGAGCCCATCAGAATTGCCGGAATATTATTGCCTATTGAATTTGGACCTGTGGCTACACTTGCTCAAACTTGAAAGGGCTCGGCTTAGAAGTAGGATCGCGTGGCCGATCGCGTGGTTATACCGCAAAATCGATCTATAAGGCCGTTGCCTTCTAGCACCGACTATCCAATCTAGCTCAAGTTTCCGCCTTAGACTTATCCCACAGATTCAGAACATTAAAACCTCACTATATCACCTAAGTGATCTTAGGTCCCAGGTATATTTAAAATAATGGCCTCGCCTAAATTTAGTGTAGGTTGGAGGTCACAACCGAGCAGTTGCCGATTAATTTTGATTAAATTCTAGAACAAGTCTTCGGGATCTCTTATAAATCCTTTCTGCAGCTACAGAGACTCTTTCCGATCACTTACTTAGACCGCCTAGATATTTGCACAGGCAGAAGTCTCGAGCATACCCAATCTTAAATTCCTTTACATACGACAACAACATGCGTTTTCTACCCTCTGGCGCAAGCTTGATGCTTCTCGGATCAGTTTCTTGTTTGATTTTCCCTCAGGGAGAAAATGGCGATATCCTTCCGGTCGGGTTCTGCGACGAAATCAAATGGGACAGCAACAGCACCGGTTTTCACGTCATGAGCTGCATCGAACGTTTCGAAGCGTCAAGCGATACCAGCAGCCAGCCAGCCACGAATGAATCATGTCCTGTATCCGAGATTCAGACAAAAGCCACTGCTTCCGACAAAATTTCCCATTCTCTTCGCGCCAGATCCTCCCCCAGCAAGAACGATGCGATGGAGAATACTCGATATGCCTGCGACAGGAGAGACTCGCCTTACCGGTCTCAGATGCTGTCCACCTCGGACGGCAATCATAAGAGGTGGTGTTTCCGCGATGGAGCTATGCCGACGTTCTCGGACTTAACGAAGCTCTGTGACGAAGCTGGTCGGACTTTCGACAGTACGGTTAACATGGAGCGACTTTTCCAGATCCAGCGCACAAAATGGGCAGCAAGTTCGGCGGCGGATAACAATAAGGGGACCTGCTTCTGCGCACTGCTGAGACAAGGGACTGCAGGGCTCAAGATGTGTAATTGCGATCGGTGCGATGCTCTGCCGCTGAATTTTGGTGTTGAAAATATGTGCCTCGACCTATGGGAAGGTTGCACTGCAGAGGGGTTCGCGAGTGGATATCTACGGACCAAATATCCAAACGCGCTGTATGCATTGTATGGGCATAAAGACAACAAGGGTGAGGTAGGACAACAGGTCGAACTCGATCCCGTTCTCGAGGTAGACGGTGTGATGACTAGTAGCTGCAACAGTGGTGACGAGGACCGCCGCAATCAGGATTATACTGGCATGGTTATAGCATGTGAGATGAATAGCTGGACCAGTAGGGGATGCAAACCAGTGTATGGGAAAGGTAGCTGGTGGACTTTCTGGCGTAACTTCAATCCATCGCGATGACGATTCGTTTTCTGGCCGCATGTATAACTTCTGTAGCCGAGGGTCGCGAGGAGAAGCCGCAGCCCCAGGTCTACTCTGGACATAATAGCAAAATCAACAGTCGGTTATGGATTGTTTTTTTTTCAGACTGACGACTTGAAATGATTAATTAATCATTTAGTAAGAATTATTATTAAATTTTGCCTCAAAGCTATGACTATCTGACATCGCTGGCTCTCTCGAAGACCATAATCTTCACATCTTATAGTTCTTGAACTCCCTGGTCTTAAGCTTCTTCTCAAACATTACATCCAGCTCCTCATACGATCGCCCCATTGTTTCGGGTATACGGAACCAAGCCCAAACAAATGACACAATCGAAAGACCACCTGCAATATTTGGTTAGTCTAGAATAGCGAGTTTCAAGAGGGAAGCATCTGCATACCGAAAAAGAAGCCAAGTTTTCCACGAATGTTTGCTTGATCCGGATTGATCATGTATGGGATCGCGACAGTCATCGCAATTCCACAAACAGCCTGGACAGCAGTCGCAACAGCAATGGTCTTTGCTCTGACCTTCGTCGCAGAAACTTCGCATATGAGTACAAAGCAGACTGGTCCAATTGTCAGACCATAAATGCCATTCCAGATCACCATGATGGTTGACTGTGCCCAAATGACACCCGGTCGGTTTTCGTAATTCGGCGCACAGTCAAGGATACCGATGATGAACATCAGAAAAGTTAAGGTACCCAATCCACAACAATAGATGCGGCGACGACCGACCTTCTGCATGAGGAACCAAGATGCGACGGTACCACAGAAACCAACTGCTAGAAAACCAACACCCATTTCAAATGCTCTGCTGCCGGGAAGACCGGCCTCTTGGTCACAATTAGCTGTGTGGTCACTTTGAATTTCTAGAATTAGACTTACGTTGGAAGAAGTAGGTGGCATATCCGACCAAGTAAATGCCGCTGAAGACCTGGATGGAATAAACACCGATTGAGATTTCCGTCCTCCTCCAGTTAATCTTCTTGAAGCAATCCGCATATTTCGTTCCAGTCTGCATCTCAACTTCCAGCTCATCAGTCTCAACAATCATAGCTAAGGTGGGCTTCATGTCTAATCCCTTGGAAGCGAGTTTCTGTAGTGCCCTCTCAGCTTCTTCAAGTCTACCTTTTCTGACTAACCACCACGGCGACTCAGGTGCAAACGGTAGGCCGATCAGAATCAACAATGGCCATAACCACTGGGTGGCGAATGGGGCAGAATATGCCCAGTGAGTATCGAGACGAGATGTTCCAGCAATCACACCGTTGGCAAGAAGCTGACCAATTACAAAGCAGAGATTGATGAAAGCAGTAAGGACACCACGGAGGGCGATAGGACAGACTTCCGAAGCATATGCAGGGGCAATGGTAGCATAGGTGCCGAGAATGAGACCGCCGAGGAGTTCTCCTACAAGGAGAACTTCCAGGGATCTGGCAAAGAATTGGATAAAAATGCATCCTGCGGTAAGAACGACACAAACGGCAAAAGTCTGCTTGCCATTAGACCTCCATCTTCAAACTACACAATAGTTGGAGACTGACCTTTTTGCGTCCAAACCATTCCATTGGATACGCAGCTCCTAGTGCGCCTACACATTGCCCGATTGGATTACCCATTCCAAGACCTGATTGCCAAGGTGCGCTGATGATATACTCGCCCTCGAATAGATATCCAAAGTCCTTCTGAAAGGCTGGGGTTGCATACAGATTCCCCAGAAGCTGTTTATGGAGTCAGGATACTGTGATGCTGGGTCGAAAAGAGAGGAAACATACTTGAGGATCAAAAGCGGTCATAATTATACCAAGAGAGAAGAAAATTGACCATCCAACAGCGCCAGGATATAATTTTGCTGCTTCAAGAAAGCTCATCCCATGCTCAACCTCAGTAGCATGCCGAGCGTCGGCTGAGGTGAGGTCTTTCGAATCTCCCACAGCGACATCTCGCACTGTGTTCTCAACATCCACTGTACTAGGAGCTCCCATTATTGCGCTTTAATCACTCGTTTCCTTAAGCAACGAGGAACGGCAGAACGATTTGGGGTCGGTTTTGGCGAGGAGACAAAGCTGTTATTATACTTCGCACGTCGCTGAGTTAATTTCCTTACAGAGGTAAGTACGAAGTAGAATACCCGGGGAAGTGGATCAGTTCTACTCCGTATGGAGATAGATGATAAGAGTTGTCAGGGGATTAATGCTGAATCACTGGATCGTGAATGGATGCTTCAAGAATGGGAATCCCGGCATAGAGGGGTCAGCTACTCGGAGTAGCCCCGCTTTCACTGGTGGAACGTTGCTTTCACAACTCAAATATGATAACAAGTAATCAAGGCAGGATAAGTCTAACCAAATGGTCTACTTTGATTTACTAGCCGGCCCACCTCCAGTTTCGCTCGGGGCTCGGTAAGCGAGCCCCGAGCGAAACTGGAGGTGGGCCGGCTAGTAGACTTCCCGGTTATTAACTGAATAATATATGTCCTGCTTATAGACCTGGTTACTGCCACTTGTAGCAAAGCCACTGACCCTTATGCCAATCGTACTAACAATACTTAAGCGCTGTACCTCAGTAAAGACACCTATTTCACATGTCACATACCTATCTACTTAATCGATCAGTGACATACTCTGAACGAAAGCATGCTATTTGTTCGCTCTCGGTGCACACTTTATTCTTCATAGCGCTACACGATTCAGCTTCAAAGAATTCAAAGAAGACGATTTTATACCAGTATTTCAGATATTTACTTTATCTAAAACTATACAAACATGCTACTCTGTATTTGTTCGCTACCCATCAATTCAATAAGTATTCCAGGACAATGTTCCTCGTACAGACGCCCAAGAAATGTTTCCTAGGCCACATACCAAGTACTTGGTATAATAGGGCAACATTCTAGAACGCTCTGAAATCATGTTGGATGTTTAATAACTTCTACAAGGGTCAATCAGAGGACGCGAGCTATTCTGCAAGACGTGATTCTCCCGGACCTCGAAGCGCTGAGACTTCGCTACGGTCGAGTTGGGAATCATCTGAAGAGTCAGTAGTGGAAGAGAACGAGGGGCGATAGGCTTTTTAGCGAAAGCAGATCCGGATCGAGAATGAACTCAAATTACATGACTGTAGCGTACTATGCCGTCAAAGGCCGACACGAGGAAGAGAAAGATCGCGAAGTTTGAAAAATGCCGTGTAGTATTACAGCATAGGGGTATCTTCAACAAGCCGATCTCCATCCAGTCATCAATTCCAAAACTCCAGCCCCAGCCCCATGCGTTTCTAACACTCATCTCCAGTTCCCCATATCTCGTTTCCTCGGTTTCCCCGTGAAGTGCGATGTTTAACAACTAATTTTCCCCTCTTTGCTTCTCATCCGTCGTACTCTTCGCCCGCTCTGTCGTTTCATCCTCACTAAGCTCAACCTTCTCTCCCTCACCGCCCTCTCCCCAAGCACTATTACTCCTACTCAACTTCCCCATCGTCGCACCGCTCACCTCTCTCGGACTGGCTAATGGACTGCCCGTCGCTCCAATGCCCCCGATACTACCACTGATACTGTCATTTCTCCCATGTCCAAGCAATCCACTCTTAACGCTTCCTCCATCGGCGGTTGTGCTCTGCTTACCGGCATAGTAACTGTTGCGCTCGCTGGGAAGAGCGGGCGCGATGCCAGTGGCAGAGTAGATGCTTGCTCGTTCGTTGAGGTTGCCGACGCTGGGGCGCGATGCGTGGGGTGTCGAATTTAATCCAGAAGAAGCTTCTATATTGGCGCTTAAAACGCTGAGGGGGAGACTTTCGCGACTGCCACCGAAGAGCGAGGAGGGAGCGAGTGCGCGTACTGACGCATCGGTATCCATTGATCGTCTTCTCCGCCTCTTGGAGGAAGATGCAAGTGTGAGGATCGAAGCGTTGTCGGTAAGAAGGTTGTTAGCCGTAGCTGTGTTGTAGGTTGACGGGTGCCCACCGCTTGCTAGAGGTACTAGGTGCGCGGGAATCGCAGATGGAGCGGGAGAGGTAGGAAACTGGTGGGAGAATTGGACTTGAGCATGATTGCCGTTAGTGTGATTATGCGAATTAGTTGTAGCATTAGGAGCTGCCGAATGGATTGTAGTGAGGGTCGTTGTCAGTGATCGTAGGGATGGAGCAGGAGAAGAAAACGTGCTGTCTGCTCCTCTACCAGAACTCACTCCACAGCCAACGGTGGCATTCGTGCCCTGACCAGATGATGCCGCGTGAGATGGTGCTGCATCTGAATGTGGCCCTTCTGGTTCAGTAGCTACGGTAGGTGCTATAGATTTGTGACCAATAGTCGGAGGATGATGTCCATCCGCAGAGGATCGCAATGAACGTCTGCGGTCGACCGAGGACGTGCTTATTGATCCTGTCGGAACTGTGGAGAATGATTGATGGCCGTTCGGAGCGTCAGAGTTCCCATTCGGAATTCCTGATTCGGGATATGGGTGATTCTTCGAGAGGGTTTGTTTCTTCGAATTGGATTTCATCTGGTAGGTATTTCGCTTCGTACTCGCAGGTTGATTCAGTTCGGCATTTGTAGAGGAGCTTCCCTTGAAGCCGGTGAGCTTTTTCATCCATGTTGAGAAGGGTCGACGCCGTCCTGGTCTGTCTGGTTGGTCTGTCATTTTGGTCAGTTCAGATGCTGGAGGGGAGTTCTTCGACTCCACAAATCTGGCTGCAGATTCGGAATGTGACGACTTGAACAGATGACACTGCTGCTGACACTTTTTGGGCTTCGGGTTCGGGTTCGTACCGTGAACTTGTGGTGTTGTCTCAGCTGCCATGGCTGGTAAGGTGCTTTGCTTTGGCGACAAAGGGGGTGACGTGGAGGTGGTGGCAGAGGAGAGAGAGCGGAGATAGATCGATAATGTCACGTAAATTGAGAGCTGGCGAAAGCAAAAGTGAGGCTGCTGAGCAGCGTGACACGAAACAATCTTGTTACTTGCTTGCTTGTGAAGCGGATTGTGAGCTGAAATCTTCGGGAATCGCGAAAAAGAATCGAGCCGTTGATAGAGCTATCGAATTGTGGTGCCCAGAGCTCAGCTCAGCCTCGTTGTCCCGTGTCGACTGCGTTCGAAACGCTTACATAAGCAATTCAATGTCACAGCACCACAACACCACATTTTCATGTCCACATTACAATACTGACAGCTCCATTCCCGGAAATACAAGGCACCTGACGAACATCGAGCTGTCTCCAAGCGACCCGGTCGTAGAGGTTTTGAATGTGAGAAGGAGCCATGTTTTCCAAGTCTTGGTTTTGCTATAGGAAGGTGCCACCGAATCTCTGGCCTTTCATGCCTGCTTGCTAGGAAAACTTGAAGCGTTTTATTATTAAATATCGATCTATAATTCACATCAAGATGTCGCTTCAGCCACTACCGCCCGACGTCGTTGCCCAGATTAAGTCATCTATCACAATTACCAGCCTCAATGGTATGACTTGTGAGCTGTTGAAGAACTCGTTAGACGCCGATGCTACGGAAGTTGACATCAGTGTTGACTATAGTCGAGGAAGTTCTTCAGTCGAAGATGACGGGATCGGAATACTTCCCTCCGAGTTTGGGGTTCATGGCAATCTTGGAAAGCTTTACCGTTTGTTGTGACCATCCTTTCGATTGATACAAGATTGACACAATGTCAGATACATCCAAGCTCAATGCTCAGACTGATATTCATGGAGGACGAGGTATATTTCTTGCTTCTCTGTCCGCAATGTCTTTGGTGTCTATTACTTCTCGCCACAATCTCCACAGATCTTGCAATACCTTGACACTTCACAAAACCGAAGTAGTCTCCCGCCAGACACCAGCACCACCTCAGCAACATCTGACACATGATCATGGGACTAGAGTGGATGTACGAGATCTTTTCGGGAACATGCCAGTCCGCGTCAAGCAAAGAGCTCTTGTAGCCGACAGAGAAAGAGGTATTGCCAAAGAATGGAGAGTGTTGAAGAAAGACGTTGTTGCACTTCTGCTTCCTTGGCCAAAGACTGTTGCGGTTACCATACGAGACACACAATCGAATCAGAGGATGAAAATTCGGCCATCTTCAATGCCATTTCATTCCGGGAACCTGTCTGTGTCATCTGTGTGCAGCATTTTGACACACGCCTCATATATCGAGCACCATGAAAAGAGTTCATGGATCAAGGTTCATGCATCTACCTCGAGCTTGGATATCAGCGGTACAATCTCTCTGAACCCTAACGCAAACAAACATGTTCAATTTATATCTATTGGAATTCAACCTCTCGTAACTTCATATGGGCAAAGCGTTCTTCATGATGAGATCAATCGTCTTTTCGCCAATTCGGCTTTTGGCATCGAAGAGCTGGCAGAAGATATTGACAGTGCTGAGCTGGACCGAAGAGCAAAGGATGGTCGTTACAAAAGGAATGGATATACTGGTAGAGAGCTGAAAGGCGTGAAGAAAGGAGTTGATCGGTGGCCTATGTTCTTCATCAGGATTCAGTTTTCTGCATTGCGAATCTCACAAGCAGGAGGCGAAGATAATTTTGATGAAGATTCACAAAGCTTACTTGGAGTTATGGAGGTGTTGCGCGCCATGATCCTGGAATTTCTTACCAAGAATCACTTCCGTCCGAAACACATTCGTGGTGCTCGTATCAAAGCAGAGTCAGATGTTGAATCGTCTAAAAATGCCCTTTTAAAGCCAGGCCCCGTCGCCTCAATCCCCTCTGGGTCAGCTGGAAGCTCGGAGTCGAAGGGGAAGAAGTCCTCGATGAAGACAAAACATCATCTGGATATTCTTGGGACAGATATCAGGCTGCCTTCGTTCCGTCAAGGCGTGCCAGCTGCAGACCACATCTTTGACTCCTGGGCCAGGGTAAAGAGCGGTACTGTATCGAGATTAGTAACGCCAAAGCCGGTCCTTGCGATTTGCGAAGATCACAACATCTCAAGACCTTCAACAGCTCCCCCATCTTTGACAGATGTCTCGATCGATGGCGCCTCAACCTTGAATTCTATGCCTGTGAAGCCGCTCCTTTCTAAGGATGGAAAGATCGTTCAGGCTCCATTTGGAGATGTTATAGTTCGTGCGAAGCCACCGCATGCTTCTACGGTCACAGAACCACTGCCAGCGTCTGATCCAGAATTACTCACAAAAGTCAACGACGATGTCGTAGCTTGGATCAACCCAATTACAAGAGTCAAATCCCTAATCAACCAACGAACAGGCCTGACAATTAAAACAACAATTTCTTCCTCGCATGCGGGCCCCCAGCCTCGGTTGACTACCTCGAGAACGAATCTGAAGACTACCCTACCAACGCCTACTGCCTGGATAAAGGATATGCTTCAGAACTGGGACAGCCCTATATTCGCTACGACCGAGTCATCAATCCCGCAAGTTTCCTTCGATGGCCCCGATAGTGCCACCCAGCACATGCTCCACGGCCGACATCATCAGTGTACCCAATTAGACATCGATCGTGCTTTCAAAGAGGCATCTTCTGGCATCCATGGCTCGATCTCGAAATCCGCGCTTGGTAAGGCGGAGGTAATTGCACAGATTGATAGAAAATTTATTTTAGTGAAGCTACAGGCGACTGATGTTTCACACGGGGACATTGGAGGGGGAGGAGCTGTGTTAGTCTTGATAGACCAACACGCAGCAGATGAACGTATACGTGTTGAGGCGCTTATGAGGGAGTTGTGTGGTCCGCCTTTCCCAAAGTCTATGCCAGGGGGGATGGAATCAGGTATTCTTACTACGAATCTTGCGAGACCGCTGAAGTTCGATCTTTCGGCGAAGGAGATAAATCTGCTGAAGGTTCATAAAGCGCATTTCGCCAATTGGGGGGTTCTCTATACCCTGTCTGCCCCTACAGGATCCGCGATTTCCGCGCAGCGTCTAACAGTTTATTCCCTCCCACCCTCAATTCTCGAAAGGTGCCAATCCTCCCCGCGTCTCCTCATCGATCTTATCCGTACCGAGCTGCATAGTATACACGCAAAACCGGTCTCATCTATCCCGGCAGGAGACGTGGACTGGCTGAGAAGAATGCACAACTGTCCTCAAGGTCTTCTAGATATGATCAATTCCCGAGCTTGCAGAAGCGCGATCATGTTTAATGATGTGTTGACGAAGGAGCAATGCGAGACGCTGGTGGGGAGGTTGGCGAGGTGTAGGTTTTCATTTATGTGTGCGCATGGACGGCCGAGTCTTGTTCCGCTTGTGGGGTTGGAGGGGTTAGGGATGGGGAGATCAAAGGGAGTGGTTTGGGAGAGAGATGG
>JACBAH010007555.1:0-37272 GCA_014282315.1 Neospermospora avenae
TTGGTGGGAAAAGACTGCCTCGGCTATCTGAGCTGTGACAGTTTTGCTTGCCTGTGACATTCGCTTTCCCCGACAGTAAGCGAGCCCCGAGCGAAACTGGAGGTGGGCCGGCTAGTATATAGCAGAGTTTTCTGGTGCCTCTGCATTCAATCAATCATACATCTTTCTATCATTAACTGAGGTAATACGTTTAGTGCTAGCAGTTTGGTACGAATACTTCATCATATTGGAAAGTTTTTACAATAACATGTAGGAAACACGAGAAAAAAGGCAGGTTCTACCGTTTTAACGAGCAGTGTTTTATCCTAAGCCTTAAAACCGAGGAAATACTGTCTTCTGCTTTGTAATAACTGATATTCTTTCTGTATTCTTCCTGGCAGATATCCTGACGTTCCTATTCTGCTAATATAAGTAGTCAGAAAATGACGCTAAACTGCTAGCACCAATCGTATCTCCTCAGTTAGTACAGTATCAAGTCGTCCATCCTTCAAGCAGGCATCTAATATAATTAAGTTCCTGAATACGGATACCAGAGCAGATTAACAAGAATACGAAATTTTGGAAAGATTAATTAATTAATTCCTAAGGTGATCTTTGAAAAGCAGAAAATGAGGGTACTCTAGTCTGACTGAACTAAGGTTATTACCGAATAAAACGTTTACGACGAAGTATCTACCTAAGCATACAGTACTTTTGGTCGATTTGTTCACGTATAGCTATAATAGAAATTTTCCACGAATCACCAATATTGCAAAAATAAGAGCGTCTACAGTATATAAAATAGCTTTCGCCCTTCCGTAATGATTTCTTCATCAGCAGAAACTTCATATCGATCTTATCCTACCTTACTATCTACCTCATAAAAGCCTATCTCGCTTCCGTTATCTCTCGAAACATAAGTACTATCATGCGTACTTCAATATTCTTTTCCCTCGGGCTGTTGGTTGTCCCATTTGCGGCAGCTATTTCTTGTTCCCATGGCAATAACTTAGATCGTCGTGTCCCCTGCGTAAGAGCTTTAACATTCCCGCCCACTCTACCCAGCCCCGACTAATTCACGATGCCTCATGTAGGTTTATAGTGACTGCCTTAAAATCGTAGTTTCCACCGCTGGAACTTGCCACCCTGGGGAGAAGAATAATTCATGTTCTATTCACCGAGATATTAACAACAGAGAAACTGGCTCTGTCAATGTAAGTGCCTTATAGCTGATATTGAAAGCATATGCTGATACGTCTTAGTGCAACTGCTGCTTTGGGCCAGGAGATGACCCGCCGTCCAAGAGAGATGCTTAGTAGTCCGCAAGGAAATCATACTTGTTTTAGAGGTAGCCTTTAAAAAAGGGTTGGACTTTGGAATAAAACAATACCTTATCTCCACTACTCTAGGGTTAAAGCTTTGAACAGTTCTTCCGTTACTTCTCCTGAGATATGATGAGGTGCCCTTTGTAGCACATTGACGGCTCTGACTCTTCCTACCCCGTCTCGAGGCGACTCTTACTCAATTATTCTGTCCCTGTCTTTGTAGTTAGGCCTCCACAGAGGATTTCGGGACCCGATGATCGGTCGAAGATCACGAGCGTGAGGCTCCAGACCCATGCCAATATCCTGCCACATGATGATGGACACCACAGCTTCTTGGCCTTCAAAATTTTCAAGGAAGATTTCGAACTCCGTCAGACACACGACGCATGAAGCCCCTGTGATATGTTCTCGGGGACCGATTTCTTCAAGCTTCTCGAACCTCGATGCAAGACTTTTCGCGGCGATTATATTGTCGTATGCAAATCTATTTTCATAATGACACTTCAAAACAAATTTCCCCAGCAATAGTGTTCGCACTATCTTAGCCGACGATGCTACGTATCTTTCTTTCGACCGCATCAGGAGCCTCCCGTCCATGATTCTTGGCTCAGAAATCAATTGCATGACTTGAGAGTTCTTGATAACAGCCTTTCCACGGTAAGAGAGTAGCCCGACCACGTCTTCCACATCCTTTCCCCTACGGTTTTGTTTCATACTTATTCGGAAGATGGTTGAGTCAAAGTCAGGGTGAATATATTCAGACATTTGTAGTCTCTGATCGTCTTTTCCGCATCTTGTCCATGGTTTTTTCGCAGAACGCAGAACGAGTAAGAGCATCGTCAATGTGATGTAATTTTTTTGCATCGGTGACACTCGAGGTGTTCAAGATGGTCGAGCTCTAGGCGCTCCCAGTGAGGTGTCCTGGGCTCCGAGGGACGGGAAGCAGTATGACCGTCTTCTCCCTCATTTTGAACTATGATGTTTCGAATATGTCTTTCCTGAGGAAGATGGTAGAGATATCACTGAAGATTGGAATTGCTGGTTGTGTTCGCTAGAGCTCTGTCTGGGTACGTCTTTTGTTGTTCATCGCGATGATACTTCGAAGAGAAAACTTCGCATGGAAATACATCATCGGAAAGGCCGTACATGGTCATGAGTGGCTAACGAAACCGTCGAGACTTGAGAGACCAACGAGTCTGACGTGCTGCAAACTCGTGGATTTTATCAACACGAACTAACACTACCTCATTTGTCACCGAAGCGAGGTAATGAATGTATGTGTCTTGTGATTGATCTTCTCCTCAAAATATACTGTAGATTTTTCGATGCAGCAGACTGTTGCTCAGTCATAGCGGGTTCACGCATTTATGGCTTGGAGAAATGCATTATTATATTTTACCTTAATTTCGAAGACTCAACAGTTCAATCACATCTCACCTCACAGGCCAAGCAACATGGTGATATAGTGCTGTTCATACATATTGATAGTCTTGATGAAACCAGCCTCTTGGACCCGAAGATGATACAGTCCGAATCCACAAATCCGGATTATAAAATACGTTTCGGTTTTTATGTACTTCAGTAGTACAGGATCGCCAAACTAGCTTTCACATTCAAAGTCCAGAAATTTTGTAGAATCTAGGCTACTGTGAAAATCGCGTACTTCTTAACGTTTTCGAACATCGGAATTCTATATCATCGATCCGCAGTTAAGCTCCGTAGTGAGCTTGTGTAGATATAATCAACATCTGCTGGTCAAACTCACCGCATTGTTCTTAGCATGTTGCGATCTTATTACTAAAGACATTCCAGCTCAAAGCTTTCTAGGCTGCACACTTAGTCTATAAACTGCGATGTTCGAAACAGATACCGGTTGCAAAGTAGGAGTAAGGATTGCGACTGAGCCTACCAGTCGCCGGAAATACTAGATGATCTCCAGTGTCATGTTGAGGTGTCATCAGGTAGGACCAAGGTATTTTGAAGCGCGCCCTAAGGTACAGGTTGAATCGTCTTGAGGCTAATCTTGCCGACCGATAACTGCGTCTACTGAACGGTCTGGCCGCTCATGTTGGCACGCAAAGGAGCGTAATAATTGTCAACAACTGATCTTGTTCCTTAAGAACCATCCAAACCATGGATAATCCTACAGACAGGTGTAGTGCTGAGGGAATCGCTCTGTCTACAGCATGCAAGACAATGGGTATGCTGCAGTGGATGCATGGGGAATATCCCCAATTTATACTTGGTAACTGAGGAAAAAATTTGAGGGAGATTGGATATATGTCGAATTATGAATGCGGATCTCGCTATTGAGGAGGAGATGAAATGTATGGATGGTTTGGGAGGATCCGAAGAGCAAAATGCCCTGATACCATTGCAAAGTCATCAAAACAGCATACGACATTGCAAATTATGGTCCTTGGTTGTCAGATAGCAATCCGATAAGTTTGTTTGCGTGATATTGGCAGAGTTTATATTTACTACGAGTTTTCAAGAAATTGCATTGCAGGAGACGAGTGGGCCCTGCCTCGAAGTATATAGGTAAGTTGGAAGACCTGGATATGTACCTAGGTAGTGGGGTCGGATTGTCTTGTTAGCCTGAAGGTCCACAATTCATTTGAATATCGAAAAGACCTGATTGTTTACTATATCTCAATTTTGCATTAATCAACCATTAATTATCAATTTCCAAAGGTTCCTTCTCTGCAAAGAACAAGAGAAGATATTTTGATCCTCGCCAAGTATGCCACAAGTGATGTCACCAAACAACGTCAGCCACAGCCACGGCATCGTGCATCAATTTCATGCGTCCAAAAGCAGGTTCCCCGCCATGACACTAACTTTGACACTGACAGCGGCATCCCATATAGTTTCCACGTTCAGCACATCAGCCAGTTTAAATACTCCTTCACCCTCCGTACTAGCTAGGTGAATCCAGTCTCCACGCATAAAGCCTCTCTTTCGGAAACTTGCCCTTCAAACGACTCCTCTTCTGAAAACTACCTTCAACAATCTCAATTGATACTCAGAGAACTCACACCCAAACTCAATATGGCTACACTAATCGAAAAGCTGACCGCTGAAGGCGGTGGAGAATCTGTCCGTAAGTTACGCCTCCAAATCTTCGTACTTACACCTTCATCTACGTACGGTAGCTCATGTGTCTCAGAATTTTTGAATGATATCGTAGCCCAACTATGGCCGCACATCAATGTTGCTGGCAGCAAGATGACCAAAGAAATCGCTGAGCCTATGTTCAAGACCATGCTTCCAGGGCCGTTGGCGACCCTTCACTTCACCAAGATTGATCTCGGCCATGTTCCTCTCTCACTTTCTGACGTGCTCGTCACGAAGACCGACTTAGGCAATATCAAGCTTGATATGAACGTTGACTGGGCTGGCAAGTGTGATATCCAGCTAGATGGAAACATGATCCCTTCTCTAGTAAGTTTGCTCTGTCAACGTCATGGAAATCTCCCTTCCTCTGCTTGAAAATTTGTGAAATAATTTCATGACTTTCAAGTCATGCTAACCCATTGAACAGGGAGTCAAAGGTGTAGCACTTCACGGCCGCCTTTCGGTCTTGCTTGGTCCTCTAGGAGACATCATCCCATTGATAGGAGCTGCTCAAATCTCGTTCATCAATCCCCCTGTCCTGAAGCTCGATTTCACGGGAGCTGCAAATGTAGCTGACTCGGATATGATCGATGGAGCAGTTCGCAATGTAATCATGAGCATTATCAACGGCATGTTGGTGATGCCAAATCGAATCATGGTCAAGCTCGATGCTACCAGCGATTACTTCAAAACTCAACTCTACCCGATTGGAATTCTCCGTCTCAAAGTAAGTGTTGGGAAAGTTACGAACTACCTTCTTGGATGCCGCCAAAAATTTCACGACATGATCTGGCCGTTACTGACAGCCTCGCAAGGTCGAAAAAGCATCCGACTTCGCCGAAGAGAAGAAGAGTGCTGGCAGCAAGCTGTTCTCCAAACTCACCAGAGCTTCTCCTGATACTTACTGCAAGGTTGCTTTAGGAGCTGAAGAACCATGGCAGACATCGACCAAGAACAACACTACTAATCCTGCTTGTAAGTAACGGGAGATCCTAGAATCGCCGTCCGAGTGTCTCTAGGATGTCTCGAGACAACACTAGACCTTCTTCCGAGATCTCCCTAAACGGATCATTGCTGACTTTCTGTCACCTTAGGGGGCGAGACGCATGATTTTGTGGTCACAGACCTCCACCAAAGCATCACCATCGACCTCCGAGACCACGACGTGGGCAGTGATGATGACATCGGAATGGCCGTCACCACAGTCAAGGACCTCTTAGTAGCCAGTGGTCAACAAGAATTGTCCATGGTACACAAAGACCAGCCCATCGACGGCAAAATCAACATCTCTAGCAAATTCTACCACTTTGCCGCCGATCACAGCAGTCTCTCTGCCTCCGAGCATAGCAGCGAAGGCCTCTTATCAGGCGTGGCTACTGTCCTTGTAGCTGGTGCATTCGACATCCCCGGGAACCGCAAAGAGATTACTCCCAGCGTCGTAGTATCCTGGGGCGAGAAGCACCGTTTCCAAACCGCAGTCAAGACCGATGCCCCCGGTACCGATATCTCCAACCCTTCATTCGACCAGACTTTCCGTATCCCAATCACGGCCGAGATGATTGGTAGTGGAGCCCAGAGCTTCCGAATCACTCTAATGAATGCCAAGGCTGAGATTGGAAGCGTGGATATCCCGCTTGAGGATGTGAAGAATGCGCCAGATATGATTCTGGCGAACAGCTTTGATGTTGGTGGTGCGAAGGTTAGGGCGAGTATTTGCTTGAGGGGTATTGTGCCTGCTAGTATGGAACTCCCGGAGCGTCAGCAGTAGTTTCGATGGGAGGTTTGGGATTATGGGAGGGTAAGGAAAGGGAGCACAAGCGATGATACCGGAGCATAGCTGTAGATCATTGATTCCAGATCAGGGAGCATACATGAAATTTAAAAGTCACGAACGCGCATCAGGACTTGACTAGAACAAGTTACAATTGACTCTGGACTTTGCCTTGGAGCATAACCAGATACGAGATTGAGTGGATCAGTAGAGAATCCTACTCGTACAGTTTCTTTGTTTGTTCGATAACTGTTGTCCTGAAATATCTCGACATAAACATCGCAACACAAACCTTGTCTGTTTCATCCGTCAACGCCGAAAACATGAACGCAAGCACTACTGCTCAATTGATTCGCAATAACACATTTCTCTCCACCACGCACTCTCCAAACCCCATTTTCCCCAATCGTAAACTTCTTGTTGCCCAAAAAGACCTTGACACGGCCCTTTGTGACCGAACAGATTTTCAAACTTTCATTACCGACCACGACCGGGAGTTCCTGCTCGGTTCCAGAGACGATGTTTAGGATATAGAACTTTGTCCCAGAGATGCTGATGCCCAGTGGACGTGCGGCCAGGTACGAGGAGGAAAATGCGATGTCTTAGTTGTCAGTTGCTTTGTCTAGCACATAGGGAAGGAAACTGGTACTTACTTTCTTCCGCCTCTGCATCATCCTCTCCGTTCTCTTTGACGATTCGGGACCGAACCCGACCTGGCTCGATTTCCCATTCTTCGGATTCTCGAAGGATTGGGTCACGATTCCTCTCCTTCGGCTTGGTTGGTTTGGTGACCGAGGGAGACGTTCGAATCGGAGAGCTCAGGGTTTTATGAGTAGACAAATTGGCTAGTGGGAGGGTTGAGTTCAATCGATTCGTCTTCTTCGGCTCAATAGATTTGGTAACTGGGGAGGACGTTTCACTATCTCCAGAAGAGCCAAGGACTTTAGTAGCCGAAGATTTGGCTGGTGGAAGGATTGGAGTGTGTGTGATTCGAATGGGATAGCTAGAAGCAGCTTCAGTGATCTCAATGTCCTGACATTGCGCGGCGACTTCCTTCGGGTGTCTTTCTTCCTTTCGAGCTTTCTTAGCCTCAGAATCCTTCTTGGTCTGCTCCTTAGGGGCTTCCTTAGCGATGGATGTACTTGCTTTAGCAGGGAATGCGAAATTTCGCTTTGGAGGTAGTATTGGGCTCTCTTGGTGTACCGGAACTGAGGGCTTAGATGCGGGAGCCTGGGGGACAAAAGAACGATCTCGGACAGGCCTTTGATTACTGGGTAAGATAGCTGCCGTGAGGGCTGCTTTACCGACTTCGATCAGAGCACTATGATCGTGGTTGACTGATGTATCAGGGGAGCATGGCGACATAGGTGATGGTGGTTGCCCGATGCTGGCGAGTAAAGCTTGATAAATCTTGTCACCTGAATCGGATTCGTTATGACTTCGAATTCTGGTGATAGTCTCAACCAGAGCGCTTTGCTTGAGCTGTTCGGGTGTGGGGGCAGGAGCGTCTGCCTCTTCCTGCATGGCACTCTTAGCTCTCTTTCGGCTTGAAGGTGAGATCTCATTTATGTCGTAGAGAACAGTGGTAACGTTAGATGACTCGGCTTTGAAGACTGGAATTTCTTCGAGCAGCTGGGAGGCCTTGGAGAACTTTTCGATCTTGCGCTTCTTATGACGGCTCTTCTCCTTCTTTTCTTTCTTCTCCTCCTTGATCTTCTTCGGAGTATCGTCAATGACCACGATTTCCGGTCCGACGTCGAGGTCCTCATCGATATGGAAAGCAGTGTCAGAGAATCGACGCTTCTTTGGGCTCTGGCTAGCGTTGTAATCCGTGACTTCGTAATCTTGGTCCATCTCATCCTCCAACGAAGCAACCTGGGACTCGGATTGAGTTCCCTCTCCCGAGACTCCGGATCGTGTGAGCCTATGTAGATGCAATCTCTGTTTCGCAAGCTTTCCCTCCAGCTTCTGTATCTCGTCTCCGAGAATTGGGTTGCCGGCACCAACACTTCGTAGCTCAACCAACTTCTTCTCGGTCTTTTGGGCCTTGCGGAGTAGATTATGGGCTTCAACTTCTCGTGCGACATTCCTCTTTTCTTCCCGTTCCTCTTCCCGTTCCTCTAACTTCTTCATATTGGCAGCAACGATTCTTGCGGCCATGCGAGTGGCTTTGGGACTTTTCTGTAGACCCGCGACCATCTTGGCTCGTGCCATTCGTGGACCCCGTCGTGATACTTTGACCTTGCTATCACTTTTTGTGGCATCAACTGGAACGCGTCAGTCAAAATCTTGAACATAATTAGATCACGAATCGAGTCCCAATCTTGTCTCGATCCCTATTTCCATTCATGTTTCCAACTCCCTACCTGACTACATCTATGGAAGTAGTATTCCATCAGAAAACAAGTGCATAAACTTACACTCTTGACCCTGATGCTCTACCGTGTATATTATCTCTTCATCGTCCGGTTGTTGGATTGTTGTATTACAGTCGTGTTGAAGGAGAAAATTTGCGTGATTCGAAGAAATTTCTTGAAGTCGTTGTAACGTTCCCATGAGGGAAGACGAAATACAGCGTAAGGGGAAAAGAGGAGAAGTGAGGGAGTCGGTGGTTTAGCGAGGTGCGTTGAAGGTGAAGATCACGATGAAGTTCAATAGATTCCTGAATAGTTGTGAGCGATGCCTCTTTTCAACACAATTAGTATGTGTCATATCCTGTAGCCTTACTTTAAAGTCTAAGGAGTCCTAGGAGCCACACTGACATGAACGTCTGGAGTTCGCAAGAAATACGCATCACTCATTCGTGGGAGCTGTGCTGGGAAGCAGGAATACGAGAATGGAGAGCGCTTTAGCGGAGAGAGAGTAGGTCCGGTGTGATGGATTCGACATGATAGAGAGGATCGCTGGTGCGAATATCGAAGCGACGTGGCTGTCTACATTCATATTAGCAGCGTCAAGGGTCAACGGGAGAAGCAAATGTATATGGGAGATTGGAAAAGGCACTCATGAATATGATACCAAGTCTACTGTCATTATAAAATTTGGCGGATTGAAAAATCAACTTGGAACTCGTTCGATCTGATATTGGACTTCTGTATACCAAGTATCGAGAAGCGCATGTCAAACAAGCGACCAATCGGACCAAAACCAAGTCAGAAAAGAAACATATCAATGGACTTGAAAGGGTATGCAGTGATGCAATTTGTATTCTTGGTTTGTAAGGAGACTGGGCTCAAAAGCCAAGAGCAGCCATGAAGCAATCATCAAGGGGAATCCCCGAAGCGTATCTCATTGTTCGCTGTTGCCCGAATCTTAAAGTTGGAAAATTCCATATGCAAATGAAAATGCAACTCAGCGCAAAGACCCCATGTTCATACCATCGTCAAACGCCAAAATAGGACACGATGTACACAAGCAAGCCTACTTGGCACTTCCATTCATAGCATCATCGCGATCATCATCTAACTCGTCCAATTCCTCCGGATGTCCAAGCAGATTCGCCACGTTCTTCATCTCGTAGTGTCGCTTCCGCATCTCCTCGAATTTCCTATGCTTCTCTTGCTCCTCAGCACTCAATCCTACATGCTCTTCGCCCCGGACATGTACAGCCTTCTTGCGCCCATGCTCATCTAGCTCGTGATGTGATTCGGGAATATCCTCCTCGGGTTCACCCAAACTCAAGCCTGGAATATCATCTTCCTTAGCCTTGCCCGATTTGCCAGGACTCATACCAGCGCGCGCTTTGTCTAACTCGTCGACCATAATCTCATCAGCATCGATTGTTCGCATCTCATCTTCGTCTTCAGCTGGATCGTACTGTTTAGCATAAGGCGTCTTGGGCTCGTCGATCTTCATAGTGGAGTTCTTCTCTTGCTCGGTGAGATACAGATTTGCCTCGTCCCACTTCAACCGCATGCTCTGATCTTCGGCGCTTTGTGAGAGGGAGCCGTGACTGGATTGGCGGCGGGATCCTGGAGGTCGCGCGGCAGATGAGGAGCGTCTATGACCGGCATTTTGGAGGGTGTTTTGAAGAGTGATGTCTTTGTCTGAGACGTCGCGATTGATTTCTGGGCGCTGGACGGGTGGTGGAGGGGCTTCAGTCGTAATTGGTGCTTGCTGGGGAGGAGAACGATGGTAAGAGTTCTTGAGAATGCCTGGGACTGTTAGCTTGTGATGCTGCTGTTGATGGAGGGGTTGGCTGCGCTGCCTTTTACCTTTTGGCCGCTTGCTGGAAGGGCTGGGAGGGGAGTGGACTCTTTGAGGCTGTTCTGAGGCCATCGTGTCGGTCATTGCGAGGTATCTTTTTGTGCGGAAAGTGGCAAGTGGGAAGAGGAAGGAAGTTGGGTCGGGGGTAGTGTTTATCTGTCTCTGATCGCTCGTCGCTCTAGTGCAGTTGATCCTCGGAAACCGGAGATGTTCGTGACAGTACCTATTCTGAGAGAACAATCTCGTGTCTTTGGTCTCAGCCTTGTGTTCGCGTGATCGTGATTTCCTTGTATTGTTTGTATTGGTTGTCCAGCTGAAGCGGCCCGAGTGGAATGTGTAAAAATGTCTCTGTTTGGATTGTCATGTGCGACCTCATAAAGGAAAGAGGCTGGGCTGCGCGGAGGAGTTGTTGGTTAAAGTGGTGTGAGGTGTGCCCGACGTCATATTACTCAGCAAAGAAATGGGAGACTGATACGGAAGGTATACTATAGTAGAGCGTAGCTTGTAAGGTATCAATCAAAGATGAGATCCTCTTCCGTTCAACCGGCCGTGAAGGACATCCTCGCCATCGTGTACCTGGATTCTTGATTACCTCATGGCAAATCCCCAGAAATGCATGGCGACGTCGTGTGCTTCTAAAGCTCTAACGGGTTTGTCTACCCCGCGTTGCCCGCGATAATTTGACAACCTCACCCCACATCGAGCATTTAATCTACAGTAGTGCATCCAGCAACAGAAATGGACGTCACATCACAGAAGGTTGATCCTTCAAAACACTTTCATTGGCTTCAATGGGAATAGCTTCAATTCCGACCGGACTAGACTACTCGGCTACTTGCAGAACCAAGTTCAAACATGGGGTAGCGTGGAGGCTTCCTTGGAAGAAAGTGAAGTCAAACATCTTCTTACTCAAGTGATGGTACATCGACCTCGAGTTCTATAGGTAGTTCTTTATTTTTTATTAGGGTGTGAGCATGAGTCGCTCTAGTATACACGTGGTAATTCCGTCCCGTACGCTTTCAACCCTAAAATTTCACTCCAACAATTTCCCAAGACCTTCCAAGTTGCCCAGTCCCGAGGATGTATCTCCGAGACTCAGCCTTCGGAAAGTGTTAGCGCTATTGGATTCCAATTTCGAGACCACAGTCGGTTGTGCTGTTCCAGGCCGAATTATTGCAACGGCGTTCATAGAAGACAATGGCACCGGCTTCTCTCGAAACATCGATTTCGAAACGAACGGACTTGGAGGCGATTCCGATTCCTCAAAATTTTCTGACTGCCGCTTTTCGAAAGTGCTCGGATATTGGTTCCTCTTACTATGGGATCGAGTCACATACTCCACTTCAATCTTCCGAAGATGTTCGTCCAGTTTCTCCTCGTAATCAAACTTCGGCTGATCACTCATGTGTGTCCCTCGGATTTTCTGATCACTCCTTCTCCTTCTGCTCTGCGGGGGTCTACTTCGTGGTAGTGGTGGGAGATTCTTTCGTGGGCCTCGAATAACGAAGTTTTCAGATGTGCTGAAAGAGGGTTGCCTGTAGAGACTCCTCATATCTGGGTTCGGGACTATTTGCGATATGGATGATGTCTTGGATGAATGCCAGCTACGAGGCGGTGGAATCCTCGGCGGGCAATATCTCAATTCTGGTCGGACCAGAATATGTGGGCAATCAGCAGATCTGCAAGAGTCAGCCTACGCAAGGAAGGAAGAATAACCGCACCAACCGAACAGAGGAAAGCGGGCTTCTACGCGAGATATTGCTAATGCTACTGCTTGGAGTGACTGTTCTACTACTTGGTCGTTGGCGAACAGGACGCCCCGTTGCTGCTCGTCTTGGCATGGAGACGTGTGAACTCCGATCAGATGTGCTAATGTACTCGGAAGGACCCGAAGATGTCTCGTAAGAAAGCGAAAGCGCTGAATCTGAAATCATGGATGTCCTTTTCTCCTCCATCCGACTCTGGTTCCTCAGATGAACCCATTCCTCTCCCCAACCTTTCGGCCCCGCCCTGTTCCGTGGCGATATCACCAGCAATGGTGTCAGAGGACGTTCTGGAGCTTCACTGATATCGGACGGCGTCTGAGGTAGAGGTGTCTTTTCTAGGCTTGATTTCTGCACGAGAGCATCTTTCGGCTTTTCTCCTTCTTCAAGTATGGGCCCAATGTCGAATGAGGATTCGCGTGAGATACTCCGGTCTAGGATATCACCCCCAGATCCAGAAGGACTTGCTAGAAAATTGATCTTCCTTATAAGTAACACTGGAGGTAATTCGAAAGGATATTTGCAGGACTCGAGAGCTGTCAAGATGACACCTGTGGCGATACTGTTCCCGTCAGCAACCGATCTCTACACGAATCTCTAGAACTTACCAGCCAACGATCGAAGCAACTACATCGGCAAGCTGCAATCTGCACGCTTGAGCTTCACTTAGACAAGCCTTCGGCTGCGCCACCACCGCACATGCCGTGATGAACGACACAAACCAAGAGACCAGCACCACACGTGCTAAAATAAAGCAAGCAGCATGAAGCTTGAATTCTGGCGGCCTGATAATCCCAACCGGATCATTATATTTCGCCGCAAAGCCGTGCACCACCATGTAGATAATCGAAAGTAAAGACTATCCCGATCAGCAAAAATAACAGAACCTCTCACACGGGGTGACTTACAGCTATCGAAGCCAGCGCCTGAACAGCATTCATATTCCTCGTCTTTTCTCCCCCAAACGACAGAACCGCACCCGCAACACCTAGACCAACTGCACTCACAGCACTCAACAGAACCACGGTCCCCAATACGATTCCTGGATTCAAGACTCTCGATGCTCTAGATGGTGAGACGAAGTCCGCTGGCAGCGCCGTGCTCAAGTTCGGGTAAGAGCTCATATCTCGACGTCTCGTCGCTCATCAGAAAGCAATACTCTCATTCGGCTGTCGTCTTCTCCCCTTTCTTTCGTTCTTGGTGGTGATTGAATCTTGTGAGGAAGGAAGAAATTGTGATGGTGTGACGATAAAATGAGATGTAGTCATGGACTATTGTTCTGTTTACGCTGTCTCAGGAGAGCTTTTTGCCTGTGGGATCTCAAACGCGAAGGGTGCGAGAGAGACTTAAGGTCTTGCACTGAGGTATATCACCACCCGGGCGAACAGTGCTGAAAATACCCCCAAATAACTGTATTATGGGGTAACGGTTCGTTCAATTGGACTCCAAGGCGTGTGAGCTGACGTGGTGTTGTTGGATATACTAGGGTCGAAACGAAACGAAGCGTGAGTGCCGATGAGGAGAAATGAACATGATACCTTCCCGGAAGGCTGGGCAGTGGAATTGATGGCTTCATTGAGAAGCTGGGAATTATTTGAAAATGTTCGCGTCTTGCGACGAGTGAGTCGCGCATTCTCGTGCGTGGCTACGACATTCTCATTCCTGCACGCGACTGGAACATCTCCATCCCTACTTCCACTTCTCAAAGCACACAAGCCCATTGTCCAATTTGTCTCTCAATGAATCAGTGGCACATCTTGTCTCATAACGTGGTGCGCCAGCCTTTTCGAGTACAGTGGTAGTGTTTTCATGCTCGTTTGCAGTAGAAACATCGGGTTAGTTTTATAGTGCATGTCTCGCATGTCCAGGCACCCCTGATAATTTAATACTTTCATATTCGATTCAGCCGCATCAAGCGATCGAGCTTAAGGGATGAATGACTATTGTGAATAGTGGTTCGGGACAGGCTTGATCCGGATTGTCACATGGTACTTTTGCATGATGGCGATTTTGGTTGTTGAGTTTTGTGGTTTGGTTTGTGCATACAGTAGGTCGCGGTTGGGCAAATTTGTCTCTGGCGAATCTTGCATTACTTCACCTAGTAAAGCCACCAGATAGTTACAAAACTTTGGAAGTTTACTTCAGGCAATATCACATAACTTATCTGCGACATTATGATCTGGTCATTGCAATCGCCAGCAGCAGTAGGCAATTCTTATCTCTCGAGTAAAAGCATTCGGCGGTTGAATAGTGCATTGGACCAGCTCGGACACAAGGACGTTCAAGCATCAGATGAATTTTGCACAACTTGTTGCAGTGTTTAAAATGCCATAGTAGTTGTAAAAGCATGTGAACTCAAGAAGATTGAGAGTAAAACTTGAGATGTGAAAGTGTCATTGAGCTAAGTACAAGAAGCCTCCCAAAGTCTTCTTCAAGTCCTATCCGCCCATCCTTTACCGCGATCATCGAGTCTAAGAAGATCAGCTTCATTCCGTTGATTGAGCATGAAAGTACATACCATTCGACACAGACGGGCAAGTGGATGTGGTCTGTTAGTTAGCATCGAGTTTTCGCTCGAGCCATCACACCCAATGCGCGCACGGAATTGCCAGACCATGCAGGGCACTCTGTACACCATCAGCCAAAACAACACGAAAAGCGTCTTACCAGAACTAAGCCACCACCATACCCGCCACTGCAACTCCAGGAGCCACTGCAGAAGGCTGCCTTTTGAGAGTAAACAAGCGTCTCGCTCGGGGCAGAAATACCTCCTCGGTCGATCAAACGGCCATGATCGTCTCAAACCATTATCCGATCATCCCTTCGACACTAGAAGCATTCTGATCTTCCCATTGGGATCTTTTTGTAATCTACGAAAAGGGCGATACAAGGTGGAACCGCTGAATGACAATCAGAGAACACTTCGACGACACGGAAACCCATCGACTCCGGCCCTCGTCACGAGGAGATCAAACTTCATGGAATATGGAACAACACGCAAAGATCACATAGCCCACGAGGAAGATTCTATTGAAGATCGAGTTGCTATTTGGACCGTTGGTTCCGCGGCCACGAGGTCAAATTCTACCGACCCCAAAGAACGCGAAGGACTCAAGACTGCATAGTTCAATACAGCGACATGTAACATACCAAAGCCTCTAGACTTCAAAGAGCAGAGGAAACATAATTTGGAAAATGTATAATGGTCTGCGGGTAGTATGGCTCAACAAACATGGCTCGCCGCATGTATGCAGTATCGTCGGAATACATCTCAAACGGAATCAAACATAATATGTAAGTAACAAAGACTATTTTGGTACGTCTCAAGCTATCTGGGAAACTTGTGCTTGGAACCCTTTATCGAAAAGGAGTGTGGATTGATTTCGCCAGCTTTTTGGTGAGTGGGATACAGCAAGAGAGTTCTCGCTCGACTTATCAACCTATCGTAAGAGCTCTCGCAACCGCCATTGAGGCCCAAGACTTTTCTATGAATTATTAAGCAGCAATTTGCAAGAATGGACAAAACCCATGCTGTGCTAAAACGACCTAGAGAGTGGCAAATGATCAAGAACATCTTGGTGATAACACAGCGACCTTGTGGGGTTTTGTTGAATGGCGAATAACAAATTTCGAAGGGCCACACAGGCCTATAGAGATTCACGGTCTCACCATGATATAGTAACCATAAGCTGTGTTTGGCCTAATGTGAAAACAGGCACTGGATCAGTTTAGTCTGTAGTTAGAATGATAAGCGGATAATTACCTCCAACTGCTACTTGATAAAGCCTTGTTTTGCACTAAAAATCATATAAATCTAGCCTTATATCCCTATGACCACGAGGTACAAGAAGAAAAAACATCGTGTACTTCGCAATCTTATTAATCATTCTGAGAGAGCATTTCTATAAATGTGATTTATTGTAAATAGCTTTTCAATTTCCGTGGCTGAAGACAAAGTTAAGAAACTTGCTCTCGCTTAGCTTCAGAGGATGTACAGCGGAGTACGCGACTATAGCTTCTACCTAGGTGATCATATAATTTATACTTTACCTGCGACCTACTAGCCTTCTGAATTAACGGATCCCTACAAAATAATCGAATTAAGTACCTCTCAAGTCGTAAATTTCGTAAGGGTTGTTCAAAGAGGCTAATTCGGAGAGTGTTAACTACATGTTTTGGTGATTTTTGGTAGAGTTCAGGTGTGTATCAAGTAGCAATTGATAAGTACTGTAGCTCTGTCACCTGACAGTATCTGAGCCCCAATACCCCGAGAGCCTCTACCGTTAGTACCTCGAGTCCATTTAAGACTACCCTGAAATGGAGGAACACAGATTCTGCAGTAATCGTCTTTCAGAAATGTTTCTATGCTTGGTTTGGAAAACATGCTGCTCACATGACCTTGGACAACTTATCAACCCTGACAGTCCCCAATCAGTGTAATGCTTGTTCTGAAGGCCACACAAAAACCTGGCTGTCGATGATACAGTCGTTTTAGAATGCTGCGAAGTTCCAGGTGACTTTCAGATCCTCCTGAACCGAGATGCCAAAGCTCGAGTCCACATGGGGCCCTGGAGAGGTGAGACTAAGATTAAGGCAATTTCGCAGCTCACAGATCAAGACAACAAGCTTGAGCGTTAGCCAGCGACTCAGAACTCGTCGAGCCTCAACTTCCATACTACTGTACAAGTTGTGATTCATCTGAAGCATGATTTTTGGAAGGGTATTTTGGAGCACTTGCAATCAATCCATCGACTCCTTACGGAGAACTTCGTCCGCAGACGTGGTCCAACTATAATATAGATCCATGCACGAATCTGCGCTTAGCATGCACACATCTGAACAATTTCTACGGCTGACCTGGTTCACGTAAGCCACTTTCTTGCTCAAGCCCGTAATGGGTCCTGGTCCTAGAGTGGGGGGTGCGGGTACGCCTAGGGCACTTTCGGAGGGTCCCGTCTGGCCGTCGATAGTGTGTAGGTTGGGTACACTGTAGGGGTCTCGATGGTGGAGACAGGCCGAGAGAGTTTGGGCTAGTAAGAGGTGGAGGGGTTCTTGACTTCTTGATTTCATTCTTGCGAAAAGGAAATACTGTACATTTTCATTTTGTATCAAGTTGTTCATTGGCCTACGGCTGCTCGCGGGGCGAAATACTAGGAAAAGAGATATTCTGTGATTGATATCCTAGGATTCCGTCAACGATCCATAGCTGTGGAAATTAACTGCTCCGCCTCCGACACAAAAAGCGTCCCTCTTTAAGGATATCTCAGCACTACGAATATGGCGACAACAGTAGTCAAGGCCGTACGTGTTGTTTCCATCAGATGTTTCAATAGTCATCAACTAACTCTTCACAGACTGAGCATGTCCTAGTAGAATCCGCAACTGCAGTTGTTTCTTCCCTGGGCGCCGTAGCAGCTGCCGAATTCAAGACTATTGAGAGTGGCATTGCGCAAGAAGTTGTGTCAGCAACCGACGACGATGTTTCTAACATCATCGACAAAGTGGAGGGAGCTGTTGAGGTCGTACTTGATGAAGTTGTAAATGGAGTGGAACATGTCGTTGAGACTGTGAAGCAACATCCGGAACTAATAGCTGAGTGAGCCAAGATCCCTGTGTCTTCACCGAAACGGATAGCTAATGAACTCCAGGGGAGCCCTCGCAGCAGCAATTGGCGTAGCATCGCTTGTGCAACCCGAACTTATGGTAGGAGGTATCGCTCTCGTAGGGAAGATGGCAGCGGACAGTGCGAAGAAGACAGTAACAGAAATTGCATCTAATGAGGGAGAGAAGGTCGTCAAAGCTATCTCAAAGAATCTAGCCGAGGATGCAAAGGTTGAAGCTGAGAAGGATAAGCTACAAGCCGAAGCACAGAGGGTAGCAGAAGGCGGAGAAGTGGCTGCAGTCGAAAAAACGACAGTGACACCTGAAGTGGCTGCAGTCGAGAAAACGACAGTGAAAACTGAAGTGACTGAGGCGAAGACAATAGCAGATGGCGGCGATAAGAATATTGCGATCGAGATTCAGAAGCCAGCGGCAGACATCGAAGGGGGAGGTGTTGCTGCCAGTGCGGAGAAGGAGACTGGGCCCGTGGAGTTGAAGATCACTATTGGGTCGGACGGGCAAATTAAAGCTGTCTCAAAGTCGAGTGCACAGGAACCGGAACCGGCAGAAACGGCGATAGCGTCAGCTGTAAGCTTAGTGAAATGCCCAAATTGTTCGACGACTAACTGTATACAGGTTGCTGAGAAGACAGAGACCATGATCCCAGCTGTAAAGGTAGCAGCTGCTCCTGTCGAGGCATCCTCGAAGTTGGTAAAGGATAATCCTGCAGTAGTAGAGCCAAATGTTTCGTTACCAGCGGCCAAGTCCAAAGCTACAGTAGTCACAGAGGTTTTGGCTCAAGCCCTACCGGCAGCCCAAACCTCTAAGTCAGAGAAGACGAGTAATTCTGCTTCTGTGGTGAAGGAGATCTCTATTCCTATCATGCAGAAGACACTTCCAGCTACCGAAAGCGTGTCTGTTTCAGAACCAGCAGCGACCGAAACTTTCCAACAGAGCTTAGGAGTCGAAGCAGGAACTCCGGTACTGAACGCAGCAGCTTCAACTGTCACTGGAGTCAGTACCTCACTAGAGAAGGAAGCGGCCAAACTGATAAATCCGACCGAACCAATTGGGGTGGTCCCCATTGTCGGTGTGACAAAGGACATCAATGAGCCACGGCTTTTAGCTCAACTTGGAATCGTTCACGGTGACGCATTTGAAGAGCCAGCGAAGAGTGTGGAAGCTGGAAGCGAGGCAAACAGCGCAGTCTTGGAATCAGAAAAACCTGAAACAACGTTTGTTGAGCAGCTTCTGCATCGATCAAATGCCGGGGAGCGAAACATACCTGAGGAGAAGGTAGATGGAGGAGATCTCCCACATCAACATCAAGTCGGTATTGAAAGTGTACCAGAAACCAAACAAGAGTCAACAAACGTTGTAAACACAGCTTCGAATATAGGGAACGCAGGAATCCCTGAACCAAGGCAGCCCATCGAGAAGTCTCAATCCGAACTAGTCGATTCATCTAGGGACGCGAGTACACACGAAGAGTCAGAGCCTGTAAATCCAGGCGAGCCAAGTATTAGGTTGCCTTCAGAGACTGTGAAAGCATCTTCAAGTGCCGAAGAACCTGTGTCTACTTCTGTTCTTTCACAGGCCAAGGACCTGGCAGCGGCAGCCATGGACAGCAGATCTGTCAAGACTGGCAACTCGTCGATCACAACTGCGGCATCGGTCACCAACATCACCAAGACCACAACCACCGAAGTATCATCAAATCCTGGCGTAAACATGGTAACAGTCAGTCAGGAGAGTTTGGATACCCTTCATTTGAGTAAGCTTTCCTCTCCACCCTGCCTTCTTACATCGCTTACTGTACAAAGAACTCGATACTATGCACGAAGCTATCCAATTGATTACCAAGACTTTGGCGCTGCACTTACCAGCACCACCTGCTTTGGTAGTCAAAGCTATTGAAAGTGAATCTACACCTACGGTCACATCTCAGCAACCCCAAGAATCAGCGCTCCAGGAGCACACAATACCTATCGCAGTCCAGCCGATAACAGCAAGTGTTACATCGGACGAAGTCCCGCCCGTAGAAGCTATGTCACCTTCAATAGAACCACCAACACTTCCAGAAACGCTTCCTGCCTCACCAAACTCCACGGTCCCCAAGCGACCGACCCATGTTAAGCGTGGCAGCATAATAGGGTCGATAGGCAAATTTCTCTGGCCATTCGGTGGTGCTCCTACTCCTGTCAAGGATGCAACTGTACAGGCCAGTCCTGCAGAAAATACTGATGAGGTGGAAGTGCAGAGACCTGGTTCTCAGACCATTGCATCTGGTCTGGTTTCCACGAAGGCTGTCAGCACAGTGGAGGTTGCGCAGGTCCTGGCTATGCCTACGGCTGCATAATTAGGATTCCAGCACGAGTTTCGAAATTACCCAGGACAGAGATTTGATAGGGCATGGGGAAGAAGAAGCGTGTGCGGAATTTTGAGCGCGTCATTTTTTTTTCATTTCAAGATACCATTATAGTTACATGAATGTGCCGGCGCAGACTTAGACCGCATTCGTGTGTTTATTAAAAAATCATTTGGAGGCTCAATCTTTTCATCCCAGATTCAATCTTTCGGAAGCTCATGATACTAGCGAAGAATCAGTTGTTTCGAGACTTGAACATGACTGGATCTTGCTTTCCTTAAGTTCTCCTTTTTCTCCCGCCCTCATTCGTCCTCAAAAGGCGGTACATCAACCTGTGCTCTTTCCGCCCCGATTCCTCTCCTCTTTGCCTCTTCCAAGATAGATTCCGTAGCAGTAGCGCCAACTCTCGTAACGCCTAGAGCACGTACTCTCAGAAGATCATCCAATGTTCTTACGCCTCCAGCAGCTTTGATCTGCACCTCGTGGGCAGCATGTTTTCTCATAAGCTCAAGATGCCGAACTGTTGCGCCTTTGTAGTTATAATCACCACTGGGAAGCTTGGTGAAGCCATATCCTGACGATGTTTTGATGAATGCTACACCGACATAACTGCAGATCTCGCAGAGTTTAATGATTTCCTCGTCGGTAAGATCTGTCGTCGTCAGTCTCTCGTCCTTATCCATCGTTCAAATGTAGGTGTATTTCAAATGAGAAGCAATTCGTTTGACTTACAGTCATTTTCAAAAATTACTTTCAGAATTGCCCCTCTGTCAGTCACAATCTTATTCACGGTCTCAATCTCATGACGCACAAACTCCCACTTTCCACTCTTAACTCGTCCAATGTTGACCACCATATCGATTTCATTTCCACCTTCCTCTACGGCGCGCTTGGCTTCGAAGGCCTTGATCTCGACCAGTGAATTTCCATGTGGGAAGCCTACCACTGGACAGAGTAGTACTGAAGATTCTTCAAGGTTCTTCTTCGCAAAAAGTATATGGTAGGGTTTTATGCAGGCTAGAATATGGGTTAGTTGAGCGGACTTGAAGAGCGGGCTTTTAGCAGTGTGTTTTCTGTTTGAGCCCATGAGAGCGTTAAAGGTACAACTCGAGCCATCTTACCTGTCTTTACATTGTACTTCTTGCATATTTGGAGACCGGCTAGGACTTCATCGTCGGTCATGGTGGGGTGGAGGAGAGAATGATCGATCATTTGAGCGAGGTCGGACAAAGAAACTTGAAGAGTTTGGGGACGAGACATTTTGGTCATTCAATCTGACGACTCCTGATGATTTCTGATCTTATACTATAGTCGCTCATATATTAGATAATTTTTTAAGTCTTCAAGTTGGGGCGAAGGTTGAGACTCCTGCACTGACCCCGCTTTTAGCGCCCTGCAGGTGCTACAGGTAGCGAAGCCGTTTTAGATTCGCTGCCGGTGAAGAGATCATTCCAACCCTACTACTTGTAAACAATTCTTGACTGACGATTGGCTTGGATTGTTATTACTTAGTCCATTAAGCGAGATCTTTCAATTTCCTTGTAGGCAATCCGTACGACAGAACAAGCATTCTCATGCTATGCTTTGCTAAGAAGTTGGTGCAAGCCATCGATTCCTTAAACTATTTTTCTCGGACCTCGCTTAAGAGTCGTACAGAAGCTGGACCCTACCTATGCAACAATGTTTGAGAATTTGTCGATTTGTCGAGAGTCGTGACAGACTTGATAGAATCGGTAGAAGGTCGAGGCAGTATCTCGGTCGTATTGATAGTTTTGGTTGTATTTGGAGTCGGTTGATATGATCAGCGCTCTAAAGTCTGGTTTCTCTTTTGATTCATGATGGTACATCTGCCGAACTTACGCCTGAGTCGATGCGAAAACCTCACGAAATAAGGCGGATAGAGTAAGATATCCCCAATATACCAGAGAAGGAACAACTCGCCATGGCTTCTGAGCTTCCGTCCAGATTCCCCAGGTGACGATCGCACGTGATCTCGCTTGGAATTCCGCCCATCCTCCCAACACCACGGTTATTCCTCTTCCTTTAAGTCTGTGTTTTACACCCCACTAATGTATTACTTAACTCCATGCCCTTCTATCGGTAGTCTCCTGAAATACCAGATTACCCTGAAAGTCTTCGAAATCTAGAGGTCAATCGGATTAGCCTTCTGAAGATTACCTCATCCGAGCTTTTCTTCTGGTCATCACTCAGTCGCTTCAGCACACACAGCCACATCCCAGCGCTCTCCCCATATAATATGGTACCTACCCTAATTACTCAGCAATATATTGGCCAGTACGAGACCTCTAACTGGATGATTTGACTGCGGAGGCTTGTAAACTACGGTCGAGGAACCCACGCGTCCCGTCAGCCGTCCATGTCGTACAAAACAGGACAAACCCAACAACGCCAGCGTGCTGGTGCGACATGATCGACCTCAGAGACAATAGAACGATTGAAGATCATCTCTGACTTGGCTTCGCTACCCAGTGTGCTAGGAATTCTCAGATATTTATAGCAATCAAGGAGGCAAGGACTCAGCTGCTGGTGTTCATCACAAAGTCAAGCAGCTTCTGTACTTTAATATACGAGAAGCGGCTAGAAATACCTATACGCACTCTCAGATAGAGAAGAGGTATCCGCCTTCCAGAAACGGTAATCACGGACGGTGAATATCCTTCTGGTGCCCAATACCCGTTTGACTGCATTCGAAAATTCCAAGGACTTTATCTCATGGGCTCATGGCCTAGAAACAGTCAGGAGTGTATGGATCCGCTAGATATGGGTCTCTTACTACAGTAGAAAAGCCACTCCTGGTCTGGCACGGAGCTCCATCTTTTACAGGACAGAATCCAAACAAGCAATCAGTATCTGTACGAGGCTTTGGAGGAGCCCAAACTCGTCAAAGTAAGAGGACGGTCCTTGTTCATCGCAATGTTTTTTCCAATGTCCGACTTTCAGCATGGCTACCCTTCTTCTCGAAAATGCGACAGGTCACCATAAGACGGTTCTATTCCTGTCTAGGCGGTAGAACAGACTACATATCTCTTCATCCGCTGTCACCTGCAGAACAGCTGCATTATTCCATCTTCCTTCAAGCATGCGTTTTGCTGTCCAGATCCAATTGGCCTTTCCATTCATGGCTCTCAATATTCGACGCGGCAAACGAGGGAAAGGGGACTAGAACTTTTCGGCTCTCAGTATCAGTCGGGCGTCGGTAAGGCAGGCGAGCATCCCCGCATCCTCGCAACGACAGCAAAGAAGACATATAAGATGACAGCTCCCACATCGCAGGAAAACCATTTCAACCACGAAGGAACTCAAATCATAACATAATTCTGTGAGTGAGGATCCCAACCCCCTTCTGCACTTTTCATCCTCATCGATAATCTGCACCTCGGAACTTTCCAAAGGTCGCTAATATCTATGCTGGAAACCAGCTCGTTGATTCGCTATTCGCGCCACCCACACCAATAAAAGCACAAGTACCCACACCTGAGGAATGGTCAAATCAGGCTCGCCATTGGGCCACCCCGATCGCCAAATTCTTGCATGTTCAATAACGAGAGCGTCCAAGTTATAGCCCATACGATCCGTCTTCTCTACAGAGCCTCACGTTGCAATTTCTCCTCACCACTCACACGGTCCTTAAGGTCAAGGTGGAATTTTTCCTTGGCTACTTTCTGGAAGAGGGCCATTACTCTAAGATTGTGCATTGTTCGTTGAACAGGCATACCCACCTCGCTATTCAGACTATCCCTGCGATAATTCCATCGATCTCTTTCTGCTGCTAGTCTGCGAGACACTCTCCTCGTCTAGTTTGATCACAAGGACTCATTCCGAAAGAGAATTGCTCTTATGGAGCAAGGTCTTGCCGGTATATCTGCTGCATAGGTAGTTGCTTCTCTTTGCGAGCCAATCGGCCACCGATTTAGCGATAAGTGTGCGTGGACTCTGCAGTGACGGCCCTCATTCCCTATGCAAAATGCGGCAGATGTGGGCATGTCCCTAGGATGGTCCTCTTCTGCCGACCGACTCAAATCAAGATAGGCCCAATCCGAGACGGCACGACTCCATCGCTCTCGTCCATCCGTCCGAAGTATGGAGAGACAGCGTCAGGGGTTCAGCAGTGTGCTATTGAGCAGGACAGTTCTTTCATGACATATAACCTCCTGTCATAGCTGCTGTTCTTGTTACCTCGCATCTTATCCTTGAATCCGCTGATCATCGCCTGTTTCTGAGTGGCTTTCAAGCAACTGTTTACATTCTGCAATGCCAGCTAATTCCGCATTACCAAGCTTGTCTGCAGGTCACTGCTGGGATGTATTGAACGAAGATATATCCATAATCCAATCATTTTGTGTCACGAGGACTTTTCAGGTCGAGACTGGGCATCTTCGAGACGACGATGTTGGTTGAAGACGGGCCGTGGCGGCAAGTCGATGATTATATCATTCAGCATGTCCAATTCCTCTTCAGCTTTCGCGTAAGGCTTCTACAAGTCTTCAAAGATAGCTGTGCGATAATTCGACTCTGAAACATTCAAACCTGCAGGGCACTATCCACCATCTTTTCCTCATCCGCCCAACTGCTCAGATGTCCTCAAGACATGTAAGTAGCTCGCGCTGATAGGCCACGTACTCCGCTTATCGGCATTTGAGTAGAGTAAAAAGTCTGGCGGAAGACACGGGAAGGTATCCTCGGGCAGCTTCAGGCGAGAGGATGTAGAGACGTATACAAATTCATATACAATCTCTGGACCTTCGGGTTCACGACAAGTCAATGACCCAGAATGGGACGAGTCGCAATGGGACGTTTCACGGTCAAATGATCCTCAATCATCAATATCAGAAGCGATGCCAGAACCCAGGACTGAGGAGAATCCGGCTCTCACATTCCTTTTCCAGGTAAACCAGCTTCCCATCAATCATGACTTCCCTCCTCGCGCAGATGAGCAGAATCACTGGGTACCACCAATTTACAGAGAGGGATATGGAGACCAAGTCGCTGGGCAAGTGTACCGATGGTCTTCAGGTGGCACGATCGCGCGTGCGACTGACTGCCGATGGTCCAATAGCCAAAGAGCAATTTGTGGTCGATCTCGACAGCCCATTACAGTATTCTGTACGCGAACTGTGTTTTGGTGCAACAACTTCACTCCATATATGGTGGCCACAGTAGATGCTAGTGTCGCAGATATGGACTTGGCGGATTGGCCAGATTGTCGTTGGTTCCCATTGGACTTTCGTCATGATCGTGATAGTCGTGTATCCCGGGTGGATGAAGCTGTACAGGAGCAATACCTAGCTGGTGATGGTGCAAATTGGATAGCTGATCTGGGGCTGTCGATTTACGAACCTCCCGATGGCGAACCCGCCGAAGGTCTTTCTGGAAATTTGGCGACACTATTCGGTTTGATTGCCATCTCTTGTTCCGATAGGCGTTTTGACAGCTTGATGGGGGAAAATCCATTGAGAAACAACGTCTGGCGAAGACATTCTTACCGTCATGGACGTGAGTTAGATCTGGGTGTTAAACAGAACTTCTTCACTGAACAGCTTACAGGTTCCACTGGAAGGGGTGTCGTTGTCCGCATCTTTTTTGATCCTGAGAATCCATTGGGTTCGACGGCCGAGTCGCTCGATTATCTCCAATGGGCAGCACCGCCTCTGATACAATAATTTCTGTATCTTCGGAAAACCCGTTTCAGCATCCTTCCGCATCTGACCACAGCCATGTGTCAACATCGATGACTGTCCCACCCCGAATTTTCTTTCGCTTCGATCAGAAGTACGCGGCTCGCCAACATTCAATCGTTGCGACAAACGACTTCATGAGTTCATGATCATTCCCTTAGCCCTCTAGTCTCCATCCTCCTGTTTCTCTGTAGAGTCTCATTAGTCTGCTGAGGGGAGGCATCGTTTGGATGAGTGGGATTTTCTTTCCCGAATACCTTTTCAATTGCACATTGTGCCAGTCAATCCCCTTTGCAAGCTGGCTCTTGTATTGCTAAGGCGCGCTTTGTTTACCTCCAAAGGTTTCTTTGAGCTTCTGATATTCGTCAAACAATCGTAGTCACGGCCTAGGGAATACAAACAATTCGTATGTAATCATGCCTGTTTATCCACATCGTGATTTGGCGATTGGCCAGTTCGGCTTTGCAGAACCCAATTTCTCGTTCCCACAGCATGAACAACCTTGGGTACAGAAGGCTCCACCGAGACTTTTTACTTTACGTCATCAGATCGCGGAGACGTGGCAATACAATAATGGCTGAATGCCCTGCAGCTCCTCATGTGAATTGACGTATTTGGCAATTAGACTTGACGCTGTCAGCATCTCGCCAAAAACTAGCGACATTTGCATTAGTTGACATGTGGTTTGAAAGACATGTGATACGTCTCACCTGACGTAGGAAGTATCGTGCAGTCCGAACTGCTGTTCGGATGTTAGCCGCAATCGATGAAACACAGCTACTAGTTTTCTGAGAGGCCGGAGGTAGTGTATAGCTTATCCGTAATACCTTTCAGAGAGTAATGGGGATGCATCTAGCTTTGTGCAACTTGGTCCTCACGAATGGCGATAAGGCAAGTATCCTTCCTTGCACAACCCCCGGATCTAAAAGATGCCTGCGAACACAGGATATCGCTGTCAGAAAAAGTGGCTGTATGAGCGAAGCTGACATTTAACTCAAAGGAAAGTAGAGGTGCCAACTGAATTTCCTGGGATGATTGTTCTTTGAAGACAAAGTCATATGATATTATCGTAACATCACTAGATAATTACTTGGAGTGATAGAAAGCTTTCGAAGGTAACTTCAAGACGCTCCTTTCACGAATCCCGTTTGTCTTACAGAGGTAATTGGCCACCTTCTCCTGGCATCGATAGACAGTCCAACCTGTCCCCTGCCGAAATGATGCTTTAATGGAGACATCATGCAGAGTGACCCCTACTTTGATCTGCTCGGGGCCGTGGGGAACGCAAGAGTTCCGCATTGAAGCTCTTGATGGTCGTGTAACCCACCAGATTTGGTGGGAAGACTTCAAGTGATCCTTGCCTGAGGGCCGCCGAAAATTACCTAGCTAAGCATAGATATATTAATGTGAATACGGAGAATTGCATATAAAACATATAAAACAACGAGCAATTGGGCGCCGATTGGCATGGCAGTCATTCATGCTAATTCTCACGTCAGCTCACTCAAAGCCTTTATATGAATTTAAGTACCTTGGAGAGGAGAAGAGCAGACCTGGAATCCTGGATAAAGTCTAAACCCGAGCTCTAGCTGGGCCCAATACGCGGCCGCCTCGTTTCTTGGTGCCAAGCTGAAATGCTCGTCCTTGTCCTTGTCCTTCTATTTAGCGCTATCTTTGATCTTGCCATCTTTGCACTACAGCACTACAGGCGTTATTGTACCATTGTGCCACCGTTACATCGACACTTGCTACCTCGGCAATAAGTGTGAGCCGTATGCATCTAACTTCGCAAGATACGCCCGCAGCAAATGAAATGCAACTCACTCGCTTGGGCGCTCGTTGACCTACTGAAGCTTCGTGATTGGCGATCACGCACCGGAGGAGCCCTGGTTATATGCAGGCGCGGGCCAGGCCATCTACTGCGGGACATCTATTACAGGAACCCAAGAATCGCTCAGCCTTAGCATCAGCCCGCCTCGTTCTCCATTGCTTTTGTTATAGAAATATCTCATTTCTAGGCAACTCTGCCTGGTGAGATATAAGCTATTAGGCTTCCCCTTCGACCTTCACAGGTTCGTTGATCTATAGTTCTCCTTCGAACTTGCTTTATTTTTGTGGGATATTTAGCCGGCTTTCTGACTTTGCGTCCCTACCCTATTTACTTTCCCGAACAATTCCTTACTTTGGTTCGCTGTGAAGCTCCCTTCCAGCCTCACTTGCTTGACGATTGGCCACGTTTCTCAATCCCAGGGTCGTGAATTCGGGGCACAGCATATTTGCGAACAGGCTTCGGATTCACTGTTCCGGTCAACGACTATCTCCTAATTTCAACCTCAACCTTACCTACGTATCTTTTTCAACAACAACCCCCAAAACCGGAAAGTTAAGGGAGTCTCCTTACCTAGACTCAATCAGTCATCATGGCAGCAAACAAGCCAACCGTCGATACTTCGAGTACTGCGCACGGGACGTGGAGAAAGGAGCTCGAGGCCAATCTCGAAGCGGCCAAACAAGTCCTCAGCAAATCCTTCTCTCCTCTCTCCGAGACCCCATATACCCCATCCAATGATCCGGACAAGAAGTCTATGACTTCGCTCCTGACCGATCTCAGCAAGATTGGTTTCAAGGATGTTGAGACGCTACTTACGCTCTTCAGTTCCGAAGTTAAGGGTGAGCAAGATGATAGTAAGTTGATACTCGAGCATCTCGTAGCTCTGTTAGCCAAATTGAACGACAACTCGAAGATCTCGGCACAGCTCACAGGGAATTTTATCAGCGAACTTTGGAATTCTTTGCCTCATCCTCCGATGACCAGCCTTGGAACCAAGTACAAGTATCGTGCAGCTGATGGTTCAAATAACAATATTCAGAAGTACGTATTTAAAGGCCGTATTTTTGTAAACTTGGAATCTGGATTGCTGCAGAATCTTGCTTCACAACGTGTTCATGGAGTTTTGAAAAATAAGTGCTAATTTGATCAGCCCTCAACTTGGAGCAGCCAATACGCCATATGCCAGAAGTGCAAAGCCCGCAATTTTACAGAACATCGCACTTCCAGATCCTGCAGCCATCTTTGACAGCCTCATGGTTAGAGGAGACACATTCGAGCCACATCCCAACAAGATCTCTAGCATGCTCTTTTACCTTGCCACCATCATCATCCACGACATTTTCCGAACTGTACGTTTGCGATCTTCTAATTTATCCTCTATACACAACTCTGGTCTTCCTTCAAATACTGACTCGTCCAAGGATCATGAAGATTTCAATAACAGTATGACCTCCTCCTATCTTGATCTCGCCCCTCTGTATGGAAGCAATCAGAAAGAACAAGATACCATCCGCACCTTCAAGAATGGTCTCATCAAGCCTGATTCCTTCTCCGAGAAGAGGATCCTGGGATTCCCTCCTGGAGTCGGAGTCATGTTGATCATGTTCAACAGATTCCACAATTATATTGTCACTCAGCTTGCCGCGTAAGTTCTCCGAGCCTTCAACTATCTCATTGTCTTACACGTTGTAGTATCAATGAAAATGGGCGTTTCGATAAGCCTAAGGACAATGATCCTAAGAAGAAGTGGGATGACTACGACAACGATTTGTTCCAGACCGGGCGTCTCATCACCTGTGGTTTGTATGTCAACTGCGTGCTTAAAGATTATGTGAGGACTATTCTCAACTTGAACCGTGCGGACACGAAATGGGACCTTGACCCAAGGACCGCAGAGGGGAAGCACCTTTTCAAAAGCCCAACGCCTGAGGGATGTGGTAACCAAGTATCAGCTGAGTTCAATCTGAGTGAGTTTGTGCTACATCGGCAAGGGTTCAGGCTGACGACCATTAGTTTACAGATGGCATTCCGCCATCTCCGAAAAAGACGACAAATGGACCCAAGATCTCTACACAAAGATGTTCCCAGGTCAGAAGCCTGAAGATGTCAGTCTTGGTCAATTGCTCGGTGCTCTTCGAGCAATAGAAGCGAAGACTCCAGAAGATCCAGTGGAGCGTCCATTTGCGGGCCTCACGCGCCAAGCTGACGGAACATTCAACGACGATGACCTGGTAGAGATCCTAGAATCGTCCATTGAAGACGTCGCCGGATCATTTGGAGCAAATCGTGTACCAAAGATCTTGAAGTCCGTAGAGATTCTCGGCATGATCCAAGCTCGATCATGGAACATGGCATCTCTTAACGAGTTCAGAGAGTTTGCTGGACTGAAGAAGCATGCCACATTTGAAGATATCAATCCCGACCCAGAAGTTGCAGAAAAATTGAAGAACCTCTACGATCATCCAGATCTTGTTGAACTTTATCCTGGTCTTGTTGCTGAGAAGGCAAAGCCTCCGATAACTCCAGGATCAGGTCTCTGCGTCAACTTCACCACTTCCTATGCGATTCTATCGGACGCTGTGGCCTTGGTCAGAGGAGATCGCTTTTTCACCACTGACTACACCCCACGAAGCTTGACCAATTGGGGGTATGTTGACCGAACCTCCTACTTATGAGCCAGCTGACTGATAGTGATAGATACAACGAAGTACAGTATGATCGTGCTATTGATGATGGTGCCGTTTTTTATAAACTCATTCTACGTGCTTTCCCGAAACATTTCAAGGCCGACTCAATCTATGCTCACTACCCATTCGTCATTCCTTCGGAGAATTTGAAGATTGCTAAATCACTCAACCGAGCAGACAAATACAGCTGGGATAGACCAGCTCGCTCTTCGGAACCAATTATTGTCAAGTCACATGCAGCGGTAAAGAAGATCCTTGGCGATAAGACAAACTGGAAGGTAGCTGTAAGTGGTGGGGAAACCCAAAAATCCTTGTCGGTGTATTGATATGATCTTGAGACTTCACTTGCCCTTCTCCCAAACAACTCTTATTGTGGCCATTTGCTGATTTTCCCTTCACCCAGACTGGAGATGCTATCAGATCAATGACTAGTCAGCTACAACAGGCGAATGGCGCCGACTTTGCGTTATCCGGCGATAATCCTGCCAACGAGTCTTCCAGAAACCTCATCAAGAAGGGTCTTTATCCGGAGAATTGGCAGTACGAGGTCAAGCAATTCTACGAGGACACTACCACCAAGCTTGTTAAAAACTACGGATTCAAAGTGCCAGGCAAAAAGAATGTCTACCAGGTTGACATTGTTCGCGACGTCTCCAATCTCGTAAATGCCAGGTTCGCAGCATCCGTCTTCAGTTTGCCAATCAAGACAGAGGATTGTCCAGGAGGCATCTACACGGAACAAGAGATGTACCAAGTGCTAGCGCTCTGCTACATAAGCATTTTCTACAATACCGATGTCACCAAAAGTTTCCAGATCAGAGAAGCTGCGCATATCCTTGCCCAGCAATTAGGTGATCTGGTACTTCTGAATGCTGAGACAGTATCAGCAACCGGCTTCCTTGCCGACTTCCTTGCCAAATTACACCAGCACACTGCTTTGACCGATTACGGAACGCACATGATCCAACGAATGTTGGATGGCAAGATCCCAATCAAGGATGTCGTATGGTCACACATGTAAGTCGTTTCGTTCCCTCCTAGAAATCATTTTACTGACCTATTCAGTATCCCGACAGCAGCTTCCATGACTGCCAACCAATCTCAAGTTTTCTCTCAATCACTTGACTACTACCTCGGCGACGGCATGATATACATTCCCGAGCTCTACAAACTATCTAAGACCAACACCAAAGACGCAGACGATCTCATCACACGCTACTTCCTCGAGGGCGCTCGTCTTCGCAGTACTGACCGTCTCTACCGCGAGTACAAGCCTGTCACAGCAAGTTCCACGATCGATATCGTAGAAGGCTCAACCACCCGTAGCATTGGCATCAACTCTCAGATTATCCTCGACATTGAATCCGCACACTGTGATCCTGCCGCTTTCGCCGAACCCACATCGGTCCGTCTTGATCGTCCTCTAGATTCTTATCTGACCTACGGATATGGACCTCATCAGTGCGTCGGTATGGATGTCAGTCTGATGGCCATGACTGCTATGTTCAAGACAGTATTTGGACTCAAGAATTTGAGACGTGTGGTTGGTAGTGCGCCGAATGGAGGTTGGTACAAAGGAGGTGAGAGCCAAGGAGAACTGAAGAAGGTTCCGGGTCCGAATGGAACTACGCTTTATATGACGCCTGATCAAACGAGCTTCTCCCCATTCCCGACGACGATGAAGGTACAATGGGACTCGGAGTGATATTATTCGGATGAAAGGGCAGGTGGTGGTGAAACAAGTCATATGGGTTGTTCTCAAGCTGGATGCTCTGGTTCGAAAGCAACGGAGGTTGAAGTCAGTCTTTAGGTAGGTTGAGCAGATTATTTCTGTTTTTACTTGGTCATCGATGCCGTCTCGAACTTCTATCCTTAAAACCCATCAACCAAACATTTATCCACAAATTTTCTACAATCTTGATCCCACTATAATCCCACTATGATCCCACTATAATCCCACTATGATCCCACTATGATCTCACTATGATCCCACTAATATCTGGGATAATCAAGTCTCTCACCGTGAATTCCCCAAAAGGAAGGTGGGGTAAACAGAATGAATACCACCATGTCTTAGCACCAAGCCTCCAAGACTTTTCTTCCTTCACTTTTATCGGCATCTCCATTTTTGATATCTAAAGGGAAAGAGGTAAGACACCTTCTCGCTGTTCGATTCGTCAATTCCGAGGATAGCAAGTACGATAAGATCTCATCGTCACAAGTATGCACGTAATGGAAGCTCTCCGAAGGAGGCTGGTGTGTTTAGTACGCAACATGACGGATCTTCGAAATAAATGACCCCGCATGAGCTTCCAACCACATTAGCAAGATAGAAGGATAGCAGATAGGGAAGGAGGTATATAACGTGTGAAATCTCTTCTGCTTGAAGACTTCAAGTCTGCCTGATTGCTTACCATCTAAATTCTTGTTGAGCTTGTTGCGTCTTTCACCGGCATTCAGTGAGAAGCAGACAAGATGAAGCTCCTCAGTACCCTTCTCGTCGGCGCCATTGCTGCAGCTGAGTGTATAGAAGGATCGACGCTTCAAGGTCGCACAGGACCTAAACCTGTCACTTCAAAATTATTGCAAAATGCCATTACTGAGAAAGCGTACAATTACCCTTTCCTTTTAGCCCTGCCATCTTCAAAATGCAGAATTTCTAGTCAGAGTCGATCTAACAACGTTCCAGTTTAATGAAAAATTTGGCCAATCTCCAAAAAATCGCCTCTCGCAATAACAACAATCGTGCTTTCGGCTACCCTGGATACGTCGAATCCGTAGAATTCATTACCGACCGACTCTCCAAACTTTCCAAGACATCCAGTTACTATGTCCAGGACTTCCCCGCCCTCTGGACGAATGTGACATCCATCTCGCTCAAGATCGATGGCGTTGATACCTATGTTTTCGGGTTGCAATACTCCCCTTCAACATCGCCTGAAGGTGTGACCCTCCCACTCGTACTGGCTCCCAATGGCACCGCAGCATGTACCGCCGAGGGATATGCTGGTATAGACGTCACAGGCAAGGCCGTCTTAGTCGAGCGAGGCACCTGTGTAGGTGGAGGAACTCTAGCAGGGCGAGTTCGAGCAGCAGTGGCAGCGGGTGCATCAATCGTCATTATATACAACAATGTCGACGCACACGTCACAGGTGGCACGCTATCAGCTCCGGATCCAGTGAGATACAGACCCGGTGGATTCATTGACCGCGTTGATGGTTTACCAGTCGTGGCACGCTTGCTGGCTGGTGAGAGTGTGGAAGTTGCATTTCAACAGACTCAGCTTATTGAGACGAAGATCACGCAGAACATAATTGCGGAGACGAAGGGTGGAGATGCGGATAATGTCGTTATGCTGGGTGCGCATTTGGACAGTGTTGTTGCAGGCCCCGGCATTAACGATGATGGTAAGTTCATTCTGCTTTCGATTCTTCCTACAGTAAGCGTTGAGTGTTGCATTTTGCTTCGACTCGATGTTGTTGAGATATCAACTGAAACCTTCTTCAGGATCCGGTACATCCCTGATCCTCGAGCTCTTTACCGCACTCAACCAATACAGTCAGAAACTTAAGGTCAGAGTCGCTTTCTGGGGTGCCGAAGAAAACGGCCTCCTCGGATCCCGCTTCTACACTTCCAACCTCTCCCCAGCGAACGCATCGTCGCTCCTCACCTACCTCAACTTCGACATGGTTTCAAAAGGTTACTTCGGTGTGTTCGACGGCGACGGATCATCTTTCAATCTCAGCGGCCCGCCAGGCTCGAGCACTATTGAAAGGATGTTCATCGATGATTTCACTAGCAAGAACCTGACTGTCACACCCGCGGTATGGAGTGGAGGAAGCGATTATCAGAGTTTCTTCGAATTGGGATACCCTGTTGGAGGTTTGCATACGGGCACTGGTGCTGCCCAGGATCCGTGTTATCATCAAGCTTGCGATACTTATGATAACCCGAACTCGACGGTCTTGACGATCAACGCGAAGGTATTTTTGATTGCTCTCCCCTCTTTCGGTCTCATGAGAAATGAGTGAAGAGAGGAACGAGACTGGACGACCGATGGCTAATAGAGACATATAGGCTGCGGCTCACGTCCTTAGCATCCTGGCTACAGATGGCGACAAGTTACTCCCTAAGCGAATCGTAAAGCGCACACCTTCACTAGGACAGATGAAGTACCCAAGAAGTATCGCTTGGGGTGTAGAGGAAGATCAGCATGGTCACAGCATAACTTGTGGACAGGAAGAGTAAGTCTGTAGGTAAAAGTTGAGTCTTTGTGTCTTCATGAAGTTCGGGCGAGGACGTACATATCGAATGTTGGAGTAAATATCTGAGGCTACGAGGCGGTCGGTGGTGGTCGTCAGCTTGCCCTTCTGGGTTGAGAGAAGGTCACTTGACCTTCGTATGTTAAAGGTCTGAGATCTGGAGACTAGCTGTTCAACATTCAATCCAAAAGGCATCATTTCTCAAACTTTGACGTGCAGTCACATAGTCTGGCAGAAGGATGAGGTACTTGAAATAATTTTCTACTTTTGACCCATACATCATGTCTTCATAATTGTGGCCGAGTCATAGCGTCTAGTCCCATTCCTATATCCACCGTGGACTCGAGTTTATGATTCTCACATTCCCCATCGCCTTGAATCCTAAGGTAGTAGCTGGACTCATGATCACAGCCGAGTCCCGAGACGGTGATAATGGCGGAGGCGGCTGCTTTCTCGTTCTCTTACTCGTCTCACTCCCTCGGAGCACATTTTCTCCTCGTGAGTCTTTACGATGTGGCACGTATTGGGCATTTGTCAGATGCGGCGTGTGTGGCGTGTGCGGTGTTCTTGGTGTATGTACTATCCGTGCCGAAGTTGGAGTATACGGTGTCTGGGGTGTTCTAGGTGTCCTTGGTGTCTTTGGCCTATTTGGTATCGAAACATCCCCTTGCGACCTCTCCATGGCTCTCCTCCCAATTTCAACCAGATTCCCTCTGCGAATCTCACTTTCCACCTTCCTCAGCTGCGCTATCTGAACGAGGGCAGCATGATGGATAGTCTCGCTTCCACCCCTTACATGGCCTTTCCGCTCATCATCTAGTCCCAGTGCTGAATCGACAGAAAAATCTCTGCTATGATTGATGCCTGTCCCATGGATTACTGGCTTGATGTCGGGTGATGTGTCAACACTCGAATCCGACGATTCCGTCGACTCGCTGCTCCCATCGCTGATCTCGGGCAAATCATCGAGTCCCATTCCTTCAACCCAGTTTTCAATCTCGGCAGCTTCTTTAGCGATTTCGATCTCTTCTACAAATTCCTGTACCAACCCTGCGAGATGTAGCAATCCTTCGGCTTCCTCTTGCATGATGACCACTAGTTCGGCTAGGTCTGCTAGTGTGGCATCATCTTCTTGAACCGAACGCTGCTGATTCAATACCGAATTCATGACATTCAAAACTTCTGTAAGCAAGTTGGGTATTTTTTCGGGAGCCAGTGATGAGGGTGTGGGTGGAGCATCTTTGCGAAGATGTCGAGAGCGCTTAGGTGTAGACATTATTGACGAAGGTGTGGTTGAAGCAAATGTTGCCGAGCAAGGCGTTTCGGGTATTGGAGGTAATGGTCCTCTAGGTGGTATCGAAAGGGGCTTCAAGTTGAGAGTAGGTCGTTTCCTAGGAGGAACCGGCGGTGTCCTTGAATCCTTCTCAGAGCCCAGATAATCGGAAGCAAAGTATTCAGTTCTAGACGGCAACTCAGGCAATGGTTTAGAAGAGTACGTCGTATTTCTTTGACTCTGTTCCGTGGGCGTTGGAGTTTCGAGGACGACACTGAGAGTTGATGGCGATGAGAATGATCTCTTATGTGCTTTGGGATGATTTTCTGGTATCATGAGAACGATTGGAACCTCCTCATGGTTCCCGTACTCCTCCAAGTGTTTCGACAAATAATTTGTATCTCGTGCTGCAGGCGGGAAGTGATTCGGATGGTTATGTCGAAAGGGATAAGACTTATCACCGTCGGTCCCCCACATCTTATCGATTCCAACCGACCCCTTTTAAAGTCGTGAGTCGAAGAAGGAAGTTCCTAGCATGGAACAAAACAAACGAAATCTGTGAAGCGATCTACAGGAGAGGCTCCTTTCTTTTGCCCGTATTCAGATTTTAGATGCAAATTAGCGATTCTCGCCACGTTCTATGCAGGATACTTAAGTGATCCTCAAATCCACTCAAGCAAACACGTCATGTGCAGACGCATTGTTGGCGCAAGAACTTTGTAGTGGTCGATGTTTATGCTTACAGGGAGCCACATCTCGCTTAGTGTATATGTGATTCCTTATTCGGGTGTTTCGTGTGGGGTAACCTTGTCACGACTCGACAACGCATAATGTTTGAGGTTACAGATTAGGATGCGAAAAACTTTGATGGGACGGCCGAACTTAACGGTTCACCCAAAGTAGCAGAGAAAGCGAGGTTGACCAGTCAATCTATCGACTATGGGTACATTGAACCCTACCTATGGAGTAAAGCTCGGGCGCCAGTGCTTATGAAGTTAGCAGAGTTCCAAATAAGCTGTGCTTCCAGAATAAGTAAGTGACTCTCTGGCCCATCCGAACAAACTTCTTATCCGCTTGATTTACATCTTAATCAAATCGAGGCTCAAATAGGGCTGGTAGCTCCGTCGCATCAGGTCTCAAGTCCAACATTTGATTGGTTCTGTCTATGAACTCAACAAGTCGAGGTCAATGCCAGCGTCTACGCGAGTCGATGTGATGTCTGGTATAAGGTGCTGTACAATGTGTAAAAATTATAGTAAAAGTCCTAAGAAAGCAAAGGAAACTCAATGCTGGCATCAAACGAGCTTTTGAAGGGCAGTCGCAACTTTCTCCGGAAATCGTAAGCTCTCAAGACTAGCAAGTGCTCCTATTACCCTGAATAAACGTTAAATC